>JAEIFU010004120.1:0-19387 GCA_018904235.1 Lordiphosa stackelbergi | reverse complement strand
GGGTACCAACCACGTGCTCTGATCCACCCTCACGAGACCTCTAGGCTATTTGGCAACACTGGCTCGAGCCACGTGTTCTGTCCCACCCTTGCGGAGAGCCTCAGAGTTACCAAAGACACGTTGGGTACTAACCGCGTGGTCTGCCAACCTCCTGAGGAACTGTAGGGCCTTAGTAAGACACGTAAGGTATTAACTACGTGATCTGTCCCATCCCTGAGAACCTTTAGGTCTTTAGTAAGGCACGTGAGGTACTAACCGCGCGTTCTTGACTCACCCTTGAAGACCTCTAGGCTAGGCGACAGTCACGTTGGGCACTAACCGCGTGGTATGTCTTTACCCTGAGTGATCGTAGGCTTTCATCAAGACAAGTAGGGCGCTATCTGAGTAATTTGTCCCATTCTTGAGCGATTCTAGGTCAGTCGAGAGGCGCGTCGGGTATTAACCGCGTGCTCTGTCCCATCCCCTGCGATCTTTAGGCCCCCGTAGGACACGAAGGGTATTAACCGCGTGTTCCGAACCACCCCCCTTGAGAGTGTTTAGGCCCTTCAAAAGACACGGAGTTTCAAATCGTTGGCTCTGCCCCGTCTCAGAGCATCGTCAAACGGTCGCAAGTCAGGTCCCATTCTCGATCCCGTCTGAGTTAGGAATAAGTCGTCCGGCATACCACAGCGTGTAGCCATCTAGTTCGACAGTTTTTAATAGTGTAATACGCACTTTTGCCAAGCCGCTACGGATCGGAGTCAGGCACGTTGGGTACTAACCACGTGATCGATATCCCTTTAAATCCTAATCGGGCGGTGAGACTGTGTAATGTATTAACCGCACAGCCCCTCAGCCTACCTTTAGCTTGAACTATCCACGATGCTAGGGTATATTTTACTTGGTGGCATAAAAACCGATGGTAGAGGATCTCTGGAAGACCGTTCTTTCCATCGCCTATCGTCCCAAATTATCCTGAATTACAAATTTCTGTCAAGTATTATTGAGCCTAGAGTTTAATGGAGCATGTGATCGTCTGTCTCGTTTATAAAACTTGTTGCGTGCTTCAGAAGCATTTTCTTCAAGGCAACCTATTGGTATTTCAGACGATTCCATTATTTGGAAACCGTGTATCAAAATTTTATATACAGTTGCTGACATCGGATACCAGGGGTATTTGAACAAGTATAAGGAGACAGTTTTCTGACAAAATTGCTGAAACTTGTTAGCATTAATTTGAAGTTCGCATGAGATTGCAATTAAAGCGACGTCGAAATTTTCAAGAAAAGACAAATCAAATTCTAGGATTTCTGCAAATAACTTCACATTTGAAAATGCCCTCCTAGCAGTGATGCCATCGTTGGAGTTTTCATTTCCATTCTGCTTTAGCTTATCCACATGTAAACCCATTTCCTTCCACAACCTCTTTTGAGTATTTTGTTTTCTAACTATTATTTCCGCCTTTTCTTGTGTATCTCTTATTTGCCATTTTTTAAACCGATTCTGTAAGAAATTTTGAGTACAAACTCGAAAAATCGTATCCCTGCGTGGAGTGGACTTATACCATATTATAAGCTTCCAGTTTTTGGCTTGCAAAAAGGTGAACAGATATTGGTAGTCAGTAAAAGTTTTCGGGTTGGCCCCACAAATTGAAGACAATTGGCAAGATTTTGTTCCTGTTAATCGGCGATGCCACAGAAATCTCTAGATATTTTGCCGACGGTTGGTTTGTTAATCTCACGACGAAAAAGGTCGGTGCCACAGAACATCACAACCGTTCGACGGTCTCGGCCGCTGCCAACAATGTCCGCCAGTCGCTTCTGCTCCGTGCGAGCTGGGACCAATTGGTCAAACCAAGCTTGGCAAGGTCTGCCCGAACCTGGTCATCCCATCTAAGTCGAGGTCTCCCCGCCTGCCTCTTCCTCCGTAGTCAGCCGCCTTCGAATAATAAGCTTTCCTTACTGGAGCTTCTTCGTCCATCCTGGTGACATGTCCTAACCAGCGCAGCCGCTGTTGCTTTATGCGCTTGACCAGACAGGTGTCCCCATAGAGCTCATACAGTTCGTCATTATTTCGAATGCGGAAAACATCGCCAACTTTTAAAGGTCCATAAATCCTCCGAAGAATCTTTCGTTCAAACACGCCAATCGCCGCTTCATCCGCTGCTGTCATTGTCCATGCTTCTGCGCCGTATTGCAGGACTGGGATGATAAGCGACTTGTATAGGGCTAATTTTGTTCTTCGCTTGAGGTCTCTGCTCTTGAGCTCTCACTTAGCCCGTAGAAGCATCGGTTTGCAAGAGTGATCCTTCGTCGGATTTCCAGACTGATGTTGTTGTCGCTGGTTATCGTCGTTCCGAGGTAAACAAAATCCTCAACAACTTTAAAGTTGTATTCTCCCATTGTAACAAATTGTCCAAGACGCAAGGACTTTTTGTCCGCGGATACAAGGTATTTCGTCTTGTCCTCATTCACCGCTAGACCCATCAGTTCTGACTGCCTCTCAATCTCTGAAAACGCCCTGCTTACCGCCCGTTCGTTTTTGCCGATGATGTCGATATCATCGGCATATGCGAGTAGCATTAGATCTTTATAAATAAAGGCGCCCGTTCTGTTGGCATGTGGGCACCGGCGCAGTATATATTCCATCAGTAGATTGAAGAAGTCGCACGATAAGGTATCGCCCTGCCTAAAACCTCTTGGTATCAAATGGTTCGGAAAGGTTCTTTCCTATTTTGACGGAGCTTTGTGTACTTCTCAACGTCATCATGCAAAGACGGACGTACTTTGCTGGTATACCAAGGGTAGACAAGGCTTCAAAAACCTTGACCTTATCGGCGTGTCGAAGGCTGATTTATAATCAACGAATAGATGGTGTGTGTTGATGCCTCTCTCATAGGTCTTCCCAGGATTTGTCGTAATGTGAATATCTGGTCTGTGGTGGATTTACCAGGTCTAAAGCCACACTGATAAGGTCCAATCAGTGTGTTAATAAGCGGCTTAAGACGTTCACAAATAATGCGCGACAGAACCTTATATGCAATGGGAAGGAGACTGATCCCGCGGTAGTTGGCGCAAACTGCAGGGTCTCCTTTTTTAAAGATTGGGCATAGAACACTTAAATTCCAATCGTCGGGCATGCTTTCGTCAACCCATATACGGCAAAGAAGTTGGTGCATGCACCTTACCAATTCTTCCCCTCCAGCCTTGAACAATTCAGCGGGCAGCTCATCAGCGCCAGGTGATTTATTGTTCTTTAGCCTTTGTATGGCTAAGCAGACTTCCTGTTGGGTCGGCGGGTCTATCTCTATGTTGTCGATTGGTGGCATCGCTACTTCTCTAGAGGCGGCATCATGTTCGTCATCGCCTCCCAGTAGGTTGGAGAAGTAGCTTCTCCATTTGTTAAGCGCCACTTGCGGATCGGTGACCAGATTCCCGTGTTCGTCTTTGCATTGTGCGACTCTGGGCTTAAAACCTTCTGTTAATTGCTTAATTTTTTGGTAAAATTTTCGAGTCTCACTCATGCCGAATAACATCTCGACTTCCTCGCGCATGCGCCTTTCCTGCTCGCTCTTTTCCTTCTAAAGAGGCGCTTCCGCTCTTCTTTTCTCCCGATATCGCTCCTTAACAGCCCGCGTTGCTCCCGACTGCAGAGTTCTCCTGTAGGCTGCGTCTTTTTCTGCAGTAGCAAGTCGGCACTCCTCATCGTACCAAGTCCGACTTCGGAGTACCCGAGTATCTCCTTGGCAGCCGTACTCATGGAGTGTGATATACGATTCCACTGTTCGCATATATCGGAAGAAGATGGGGAGGTTTCCCTGAGCAGTTGGGCGAGTTTGGCTTTGTAGGCTTCAGAGGTCCCTTGTGATTGCAGCTTCTCGACGTTTAGCTTTCGACGTGTGCCAGAGCGTGAGGCATTTGCCACACTGAGCCGCGTGCGTACCTTGGCTGCAACCAGGCAGTGATCCGAGTCTATGTTGGCTCCTCGAATCGCACGCACGTCTAGTACACTCGATGAGTGCCTTCCGTCGATCACAACGTGATCAATCTGATTTCGTGTTCGTTGATCAGGGGACTTCCAGGTCGCCTTATGGATGTCGAGGTGTTCAAATCTCGTACTACTTATGACCATGTTCCGGCCTGCAGCAAAGTCTATTAGCCTCTCTCCGTTACCGGAGGTTGTTTCATGAAGGCTAAATCGTCCGACTGTCGAACCAAAGACTCCTTCTCTCCCGATTTTCGCGTTAAAATCGCCTAGCACGATCTTTATGTCGTGATCGGGGCAGCGCTCGTATAGTTGTTCCAGGCGCTCATAGAATTCGTCTTTTGTCGAGGTGTCCTTGTCTTCTGTTGGCGCGTGTGCACAGATAAGACTAATATTAAAAATATTTTGCCTTAGTCTAAGCGCGGCAAGCCGCTCATCAACTGGTGTAAAGCTGATGACTGAGTGGAGTAGTCTATCACTCACTGCAAAGCCGCACCCAAACTCGTGCTTGGAAACATGCCCGCTGTAGTATATCTCCCAGGGAGGTGGTTTCGGTTTTTCTTCTCTTGGTAGCGTCTATTAACTTGCTCTCATATCCAATCCATCGCATTTCTTGGAGTGCAGTAACGTCCGATGAGTATTTTTGAGGACTTTCACCAGGTCGATATCATCACCCTCTCCGTTGAGGGTGCGTACATTCCAAGTGCATATCCTCAAATCGTGGTCCTTAAAACGTTTGCGTGGGTCGTCGTCAGGGGGGGGTCCGTATCCGAGGCATTGTAGTCGCAGTTTTCATTGGTGGAGATTTTTTACGGTGGTGGGCACCAAACCCGACGCACTAACCCTATATATTATACCCTGTAGGGGAAGGGCGGGTCGCCGCTCACGTTAGTCAGCAACAAATGCGGGTGCATTGCCACTGCTTCCGGTGGTCACCACGAGGAGGTGTGAGTCGACTTGGGACGTAGAAGGCCAGGATCACGCTGGGTTCGCCAAGTTGAACCGATCAGCAGCTTTACCTGACCACCGATAGGTCCAGAAGATCTATGACTAGATATTCTGAACCTTACCGTCTATCAAAATGGACGTTGACGTACAATGCGCAGTACGTTCAAGTGGCCCATGCGACACCAAGCCACGGCTTGTTACGCGCGAACCCTAGACAAAATAGTAGCATAAAATAGTAACCGAACCGACCGAGAGGCGGGAGACACTAACTTGTGACACGTAATCGCGGAGGAAAAACATAAAGTAATATCAACTACGGGTTAAATATGTTAAAATAGATGTTTTAAAGCAGGAAGAAGCTTCCGAGTTGATTACACGGTAGAGTTTATTGTAATCAGCACAGAGAATACGAAACGGTTCATGCAAAGCATAGTTAGTGGTACAACGATTTAGTGATAGGGGTATAAAATTGCGAGTCGGTCTAATAGGAACGTTGAGGTTAATTTGGCCAACCAACTCAGATGAGTCGATTTCACCATTAATCAATCTATGTATAAATATTACACCAAGCATAACTCTACGGTTAATGAGGGAGGGAACGTTAATCAAAAGTAGCCTACTAGAGTATGATGGTAAACGGACCTCAGGATTCCAGTTTAAGCCACGAAGAGCAAACAATAAAAACTGCTTTTGCACAGATTCAATTCTATCTTGATGGGTCGAATATTGCGGAGACCACACACAGGATCCGTACTGAGTATGGGACGGACAAGAGAAATGTACAAAATTTTCGTTGTATATGGATCGTCAAATTCTTTCGACCAGCGCTTAATAAACCCAAGAATACTCCTGGCCTTACAAACAGTAGCCGTTATATGGGAGTCAAATTTAAGTCGGTGATCAAGGATTACACCAAGATCATTTACCTCATTGACTGTATCATTCAAACACTCTAGTGGGACATTATTTATCAAATAAGAACAGAATTGTGGTGAGCTTCTGTAAAATGTCATAACCTTACACTTGGAACTGTTTAGGTTTAACAGATTATCTTTACACCAAGACTGAAATGCATCCAAGTCAGCTTGCAAATTAAAGCGGGAAACCAAATCATTATATGTTAAACATAGTTTCACATCATCGGCGTACATAAGCACAGAGAGTGAGTCAAGACTGACGGGAGATCATTTATGAAGAGTGTAAAAGCAATGGACCCAAGTACTTCCTTGGGGTACACCAGAGGTAACCTGGATTGGTTGGGAATACGAATTACAGAAAGAACTTTTTGTGTTCTAGAACTTAAATAATCAGAGATCCAAATAAGAAGGTTAGTTGGAAAACCAATTAAACTCAGTTTGTGAAGCAGCAAGGAGTGATTGACAGAGTCAAAAGCCTTACTAAAATCAGTATAAATCACGTCAGTTTGCATATTACATAAGAATCCTTTGATCACTAATGATGTAAGCTCTAATAAGTTAGTTGTAGTGGATCGACGCTTCACAAAGCCGTGTTGATAGGGTGAAATAATGGAACTGCATAAATGCTGAATTGGAGATGTCATAATTCTCTCAAAAGCTTTTTGAATTGCAGACAACTTTGAAATGCCTCTATAATTCTCAACATCAGACTTATTACCTTTTTATGAGAGAAATTCCTCCATAACATAGGGAAAGTGGATGATAACAGAGACAATTCAAATAATTTATAAATAGGCTTACAAAGTGCATCAGCGCAAAACCTAAGTACACAAAAACAGGTACTCCGTCGGGTCCAGGTGCAAAGACAGGTTTACAGAGTTAAGATCACAAGAGTGAGCTTTCAGTTATAACAGGGCTAAAAAATACAATTAGACTTATTCAGCCGATAGGGGTATGGCTGATTAGCAGAAAGCTAGTGGACGAGTAGGTTGACGTAAAAACTCCGCAAATAGATCGGCCATGGCCTGATCGGTGTTCGCTTTGATATACCATAACGCACAGATGAGGGATAGTGGAAGACTTGCGTTTAGAATTAACAAACGAATAAAAACTGCTTGAGGATTTGGTGCGAGAATTTCAGCCTGCAACGGTTAAGATAGTCGTTATAACATTGTGCATTAAGCATTTTGAATCTAGAACGAACATCAACATATTTAGAGAAATCAGATGATTTTTTCGAAATCTTATTACTTTTGAAATACCTTGACTTCTTGTTTTTTAAATTATTTAGTTTTCTTGAACCAAGGCCGCCTATCTGAACAGCGAGGAGCTCAAGTGGAACACAAACATCGCAAAGCGAATACAAGGTTTCATAAAAAGTTGTATGGCGACATCAATATCTGTACAATTGTACACATTGAGACCAATCGGTTTCAAAACTTAAATCACTGAGTTTCATAAAATCTGCTTTTGAAAACAGCGTATAACAGCTACCGAATTTCCAGTAGCAGAGCACACACAAGAAGGCAAATCGATAGTAAGTTCAACTGTAGGATTAAAAGGGGTCCTCAGGAAACACCAATGGGTCGATTCTAGATGCAATATTGCCGGGAGGATCCAATAGAAAGATTAAATCAAGAGCTCTGTTTGTCGAGTTCAGAATAGGATTGACTTGTGACAACGACAACTCATAAAGTCCATCGATAAAATCATGGGATTTGGATGGAAAAAGTGCATTAGATTCATCATTCGTGGACCACATTACTTCCGGCAAGTTGAAATCTCCAAGAACAACCAAAAGGTCACTGTTTGACAGTAATAGGGAGACCGACTCGATAGCAGAAAGGTGAGATGAGTAAACTGTGGCATCAGAGCGTGGAGGAATATAGGAGCAAGTAATAAAAACGGAAAAAGTAGACAAAGTATTTTAACACTGATAAACTCGATGTCAAGGGGGAACAAAGTATTCGTCAACTCCGACGAGAGGACGGAATCTACAGCAATTAAAACCCCTCCTCCAACGCGAGAAGAGCGATCGCGTCTATAAGTGGTGTATTTAGCAGGAAAAATTGTGGAATCTGAGATGTCCGATTTTAACCACGTCTCAGTAAAAAACTAGAACATGAAAATCGAAAGATATACTATCAACAAACAGTTTTGCTAATTTCGAATTAAGACCACGGACATTTTGATAAGCAAGCAGAAGGGAGGACATTAGTTTTTTGACACCACAGTAGAAGTAGAGGGACCTGAAGGGTTAGAAGATATAGAAGGCAAATAAATAGAGCTGAGCGTGGGAACCTGCAATCACAATGACCGGCCAGAAACGCTACAAAGCCAAGACTTCCCAACCTATCTTAACTTAATATAGGGCGAACAGTGCAGTCACAAAAAAAAAACTAAAAAAAAAAAAGGAGAACTCTGCAGTCGGGAGAACAACGCGGGCTGTTACGGAGCGATATCGGGAGAGAAAGAGAGAGGGGAGGCGGCGCCTTAGAAGAAAGGAAGGGGTTGGAGGAGAAGAGGAAGGGGCTAGGAAGTTGAGATGTTATTCGGCATGTGGAGCACATCGGCTGCCTACCAAAAAATTAAGCAATTAACAGAAGGCTCTAAGCCCAGAGTCGCACAATGCAAAGACGAACACGGAATTTGTCCCCGATCCCCCAGGGGGGGTTTAACAAATGGAGAAGCTATTTTCAACCTACTGGGAGGCGATGACGAACATGATGCCGCCTCTAGAGAAGTAGCGATGCCACCAATCGACAACATAGAGATAGACCCGCCGACCCAACAGGAAGTCTGTTTAGCATGCAAAGGCCAAAGAACAATAAATCACCAGGCGCTGATGAGCTGCCTGCTGAATTGTTCAGGGTGGGGGGGAAGAATTGGTAAGGTGCATGCACCAACTTCTTTGCCGTAGAAGGGTTGACGAAAGCCTGCCCGACGACTGGAATTTAAGTGTCCGCTGCCCAATCTTAAAAAAAGGAGACCCTGCAGTTTGCGCCAACTACCGCGGGATCAGTCTCCTTTCCATTGCATATAAGGTTCTGTCGCGCATTATTTGTGAACGTCTTAAGCCGCTTATTAACACACTGATTGGACCTCACAGGTGGCTTTAGACCTGGTAAATCCACCACAGACCAATATTCACATTACGACAAACCTGGAGAAGACCTATGAGAGAGGCATCAACACACACCATCTATTTGTTGATTATAAATCAGCCTTCGACACGCTGATAAGTCAAGGTTTTTTGAAGCCTTGTCTACCCTTGGTATACCGGCAAAGTACGTCCGTCTTTACATGATGACGTTAAGAAGTACACAAAGCTCCAGTCAAAAGAAAGCACCTTTCCGAACCATTTGATACCAAGAGGTTTTGGGTAGTAGATACGTTATCGTGCGACTTCTTCAATCTACTGATGGAATATATATCGCGCCGGTGCCCTGATGCCAACAGATCGGGCGCCTTATTTATAAAGATCTAATACTATCGCATATGCCGATGATATCGACATCATCGGCAAAAACGAACGGGCGGTAAGAGGGCGTTTTCAGAGATTGAGAGGCAGTCGGAACTGATGGGTTTAGCGGTAAATGAGGACAAGACGAAATACCTTGTATCCGTGGACAAAAAAGTCCTTGCGTCTTGGACAATTTGTTACAATGGGAGAATACAACTTTATAGTTGTTGAGGATTTTGTTTCCTCGGAACGACGATAACCAGCGATAACAACATCAGTCTGGAACTTGACGAAGGATCACTCTTGCAAACCGATGCTTCTACGGGCTAGGCAGAGAGCCCAAGAGCAGTGACCTCCAGCGAAGCTAACTTACCTCCTATATAAGTCGCTAATCATCCCAGTCCTGCAATACGGCGCAGAAGCATCAACGGCAGCGGACAGCGGCGATTGGCGTGTTTGAACGAAAGATTCTTCGAGGATTTATGGACCTTTTAAAGTTGGCGATGTTTTCCGCATTTGAAATAATGACGAACTATAGGAGCTCGGTGGGGGACACCCGTCTGGTCAAGCGCATAAAGCAGCAGCGGCTGCGCTGGTTAGGGCATGTCACCAGGATGGTCGAAGAAGCTCCAGTAAGGAAAGCTTATTATTCGAAGGCGGCTGACTACGGAGGAAGAGGCAGGCGGGGGAGACCTCGACTAAGATGGGATGACCAGGTTCGGGCAGACCTCGCTGCTTGGTTTGACCAATTGGTCCCAGCTCGCACGGAGCAGAAGCGACTGGCGAACATTGTTGGCAGCGGCCGAGACCGTCGAACGGTTGTGATGCATGCATCGGGCCAATTAAGAAGAAGAAGAAAAGCTCGAACAAATAGTATTAAAGATTTTATCTGGGGACGCTAACTTTAAAAGAGGCAACATCCCTTTCATATGAAAATTTGAACTTATCTACCAAAATATCTGCGGCTTGAATTTTGGCCTGAATGTAGGCTTTAACATCATCAGATGTGAGATCAGGGGCAAGTCGAGAAACAAAGATATGCTTCTTCGGAGGAATACCGTGAGAGGCTTTAGAGCCCTGATTCCCCAGTTACATCAGTAATAGATACCGAAATAGGGGAGCAGCCACCACAGCACTCTCTTTAGGTATATCCACAGCAGGAGGATCGGGACCCCCTGGACGGACGTTTCGGACCCAACATCTGATATCACATGACCGGTATCAGAGATGCCAGTGTCTGTAATGGTAAAATCTCCAGTACCGATTATCTTCCGGAGCCGGAGTATTAAATGATATCAGACGCTGGACATAAGAGTCGATGGGCTCTGGGCAGCGGGAACAGAAAGAGCATTTTGCTTCTGAGGCACACCGAATTAATAGTTTTTGCGCTTCGGAGACTCTTTCATCAGTTTTAAACTGGAGAATTGAGAATCCATAGTCACAAACTCGTCAGTAAGTTTGACAAGTTTGGAATAAACGCTCTAAAACCAACTCTAGTCTTACCTTTTACTCTCATTTCCATCTCGACCGGCAAGCCCCACAAGTCCACGACAGCCCGTTGAATAGCTCGACAAAGTCTTTTACCCTGGCATTGTAACCAGCACATTTAACATGTATAATATTGTCACAGAGCCAGCACCCAATAAAGCTATCAACGTCAGACGGAGTCTTGCACTTTTTATTGAAACAGACCGGATAACTCATTTTATAAATCGGACAAATTAATTCGACACTAAATAATCAACTGTATACGGACCAAATTCACTACTGGGGGCAAACAATTGAACAGCTACAGCTATTTCAAACAGAACAAGTAAGACCGTTGCAGTCGAGTAGCCCGACTTCAATATACCCTGTACAATTGACAACGAGAGCGTAAGTTAAAGTCGGCTCTAACCGAAAAGTATGCAACATTTTTTAGGGTGGGTGGGGTGGTAGCAGGGGGGCATGGTTCGCTTTTTTGCTCATAACTTTTGAACCGTTCATCCGATTTTTATCATTTCCTTGGCAAATCGATTCATTTTACAAATTACTAACTATCTCTAGAAAGTACGAATCGTCTATCTTTAAAACTGTGGGAGATATAACGTTTTTCCAAATTGCGGGGGCGGGAGGGGGCGTGGCCAAAATTTGAAACAAACTTGATCTGCGTACAGATAAAAGAAGCATTTGTCCCATACATGTCAAACCTCTATCTCTTACCATCTCTGAGATCGACGCGTTCATACAGACAGACGGACGGACGGACGGACAGACGGACAGACGGACATGGCTAAATCGACTCGGCTGTTGATGCTGATCAAGAATATATATACTTTATAGGGTCGGAGATGTTTCCTTCTCCCTGTTACATACATTTGCACAACTTCATGATCCCCTTTTACCCATTTTTAATGGGTACAGGGTATAAAAAGAATAAAAATACACAGAGCAAAGTAACCGTAATTCAGACAACACAGAGCGATTCGCGAACGCGAGAGGGAATGTATGGGAGCGGGAGAGAGTTACACCAACAACAACAAGAGCACACGACCGAATGCACACAAGCTAAGACAAATTAAAAAGAAACAAAACGAAAGAAACAAATTAAAATGCACAGCAACAGTAATGTAAAAATTTTGTTGTTTTGTTTTTGCGTTTAGTAAATTATTAAGTTTGTTAACTTTTATTATAAACACAAAAAAGAGACAATTATAGAGACTTCAGCTGATGTTTCGGTTACAGTGACTCCATGGGGCCTGCATTTATGTTTTGCTTCTGTCACTTTGTTGTAACTCGGATACAAATCACAAGATCGACTTTTTTTTAAATCCCGAATGTTGTTGTACTGACTTTTAGTCAAAGAATTTTCGAGCAAAAATGATACCGCCTCATCCGGAGTTAACGGTACTGATGTAGTACGAAGTTTTTTCGGCTCATGAAAATATAACAGAAAGAAGGAATCATTTCCGACCCTATAAAGTATATATATTTTTGATCAGCATCAACAGCCGAGTCGATATAGCCATGTCCGTCTGTCCGTCCGTCCGTATGAACAAACAGATCTCAGAGATGGTAAGAGATCGAGGTTTGGCATGTATCGGACAAATGCTTCTTATACTTGCAGGCAGATCAAGTTTATTTTCAATTTTCGCCACGCCCCCTCCCGCCACCGCAATTTTGAAAAACGTCATATCTCCGACAGTTTTATAGATAGATGATTCGTACCTTCTAAAGATAGGTAGTCATTGGCAATATGTATCGATTTGCCGAAGAAATGATAAAGATCGGATGAGCGGTTCTCAAGTTATGAGAAAAAGTGTAAAAAAGAGGCCTCCCACGCACACGCAAACAACACCGCATTGCATGCATCAAAGAGAGAAAAGCACAGTGGCAGCGACGCATTCAGCATATACACCGGGTACAGAGTATGTTATAGTCGGGCTTGACCGACTTTCTCACTTGTTTTTATAAGACATATGTGAGCAAAAATAGAGAAAAGGTATCTTCGGCCGGTGATAAAAGCTCGTATAATTTATGTAAATGTCGTTGAAATTGTTAGCGGAGTAATTTTATATGTAACCCCCGCAAGCGTTACTCCATTTATTAGTATAATTTTTTTGCATTCAATTTGACGTCTTAGACTCATTTTCAATCGAAGTCAATCACAAAAAAATCTTTGGCAGGTCATAGTAGCCCTTAAATAGAATAGTTTGAATGTTAACTATGCCTACTCCGACGAACACAAAAACAATCAAACTTAATCAATTTGCATGAAGTTAAAACCTTCCATTTTTTACTTAAATGCCAATAACTTCTATAATCTTGGACGGATTTGAATGAATTATGTGGCGTTGTATTTTTAATAGAGAAATCTTTGTGGCCAGCAATAAAATAAATTTTATACAATTTTTTTGCGTGGGGAAAATCGCATCTTAAAATCTAGCTTTTTTTTTAAAAAATTCATAAATTTAATGCAAAGATGCCGATAAAAGCCTTTATAACGCCGAATGCAAGCACCGGATTAAGAAGGGTGTACGAATGAATGATAGGGCATTTAATTACCTTCCAAGAAAGCATTACCATTTCAAAATAAATGAACCGATACTAAAGATATACAAATTTTCTAAAGGTACTTTTTTCAAAATCAAAAAACTAGCTTTTCCGCGATTTCTCGAAAACGGCCCCACTAAAAAATATTTGGACTGCATTTTTGGACTCAGCGAAGGGATTTACATATGAAATGACTGTCAAATGGTCGGGATCGCAAATGCTGTAAACTAGTGTTATTAGTCGTAATCTATCGCTTGTCAAATTAACTTAAAAGGGCATAGCAGAATAAGCATACAAAAACGGCCCCCAACTCCGATCAGCACCAAAATTAAATATGTTGTTACCATCAATAAAAACGAACTCTCCTAAATTTTTAGTCTTCTATTCGCTATTGGAGTAGAGTTATGAGGGCGGAAAGATAAATCAAAAAACTCGTTTATCTTAAGAACCGCTTAACCGATTTGAATGTTACAAGTGTCCACCATAGAATTTAGAAAATTATTTTTGCACATTTTTATTACCAATTCTTAGGCGAAAAAAATATTATTAAACAGCGGCTAAGAAATCGGAGAAAAAATATACCATCATGATTGACAACATTAAAAACCACATTTCGTCTGCAAATTATTTTTGCACCACTGCAGATATTTGGTCTGGAAACCACAGAAGTTTCCTTGGTTACACCATTCATTGGCTCGCGGACAATTTGGAACGCAAATCGGCAGCCTTAGCATGCAGACGAATTTCTGGAGTCCACTCCGCTGAAAAGGTTGCGCAGATGATAACTGAAATCAACACTGCCTTTGGTTTAAACAGCTCAAACATAGTTTTGACCGTAACGGACAACGGTTCAAATTTCGTAAAGGCGGTTAAAGATTACTGTATTGAAAAAACTTTTTTCAAGACGAAATTGATGACGATTTGCCGATCTTTGAAAACGATGAGTGGTTGCCTAAACAACAGAGATTTTCAGCCACACTCTGAATTTACTAGCCTCAGCTGATTTCGATAAAATTTTAAAAAATGTCCAGCCAATTTATATTCAGCATAAGATGGTAATTATATTAAGATATGGGCAAATCCCACGTGTCGCACGCTACATTCGCACGATTTTAGCTAATGAAAATCAATTTTTGGGGGGCTTTTTTAAAGATTTACCGTAAACTTTTGTTATTTGTTTAGAGTGAATTGAGAGTACTTTCGGAGGGAATAAGGTTCAATTTCACTGGAGTCACTGTTTTGAAAATAATTGATAAAATTGTGACGTGTCGCACGCTACACAAAGTGGAAGTTAGTTTCAAAATTTTCATTTCAAACGCAATTTTTAGCGAATTATGCAAAATGAACCCTATGAAAGTTAATATCCTAAAGAAAGTTAAGAATATTAGAAGACAAAAACCGATCGTTTGGTCTTAATAATGTTTACGGATTTTTAGAAAAGCCGTAAACCCATTGTGTCGCACGCTACGTGTCGCACGCTACACTTTTTCCACTGGCATTAACATAAGACAAAAATCTTTTTATTTAAACAAAACATTATTTATTATATTCATAAATGTGCTTAACAATTATTTTGATATATTATGTATTTATTAACAGTTTTTATTCATAACAATATATAATATATAAAGAAATGTTCAATTTATTTTTTTACAAATTAATTTTCTTAATTTTTGAGTCTGCCGTAAACGCCATTAACAATGCATTCTCCTCATATGATGCAAAATAATAATTGCTTTTAATTCCCGGTATGCTCGATACGTGAGCCCATCTCTCCAGCAGCGAACTTGTGGTATTTCGAATGTAAGTGCTACTTACATACAAAATGTAAATGCTAGGTATATTTTTCCTGGCCAATTTGAAGAAGTCATGGGCATTGTTTAAAATGAGATTCTTACATTTGACCATTTGCCAAACTTTTCTCTTTAAAACAGCCCCAATTCCGTCAACAGCGCCTTTTCCGTGAGAGGTTGCAAAGAAATTCCACTCAAAGTGGGAAACATTAAACTCTTTCCGAAAATGTGGGAGGCTCGACATGATAAATTTGTTTTTAAATTGGCTAGCACAGCCATCCGAAAAAATAAATATTTTCGAAATGGGATGTTTTTTTTTTAATTTTTTTATAATTAGGCTTAGAAAGCAGTACACATCATATTTATTGTGTGCTAGCTCATTGCTCGTGATCGCAAATGATTTTGTTCCAGTGTGCAACCAGGCGACACAAGTAAAAATAGTAACTTGTGAGTAGCTAAAGTGAGCTGATTGGATTTCATTCTGGTTGACTAGGCGATAGTTTTCGGCAAAATCAATTTGCAAAACAACCTCATCCTTAGCAATGGACATTTTCCGTTTTTGAAAGTACTGTTGTTGTACTCTTTTAACATAACAATGCGTTTTAAATTTTGGCAAGTGCATTTGCAATTCGCTGAGTACATCAAAAGCAGTTCCTTTTGTTTGGCTAAGCACCATGCGTTTATCAATCATTCGCCAAATTTTCCATTCGACACTGTCTTCGAGCCGATTAATTTCATTTAAAGGGACAAGAGAATCTACAATTTCTACAACACATTCATCACACTCGTTTCTCATACAAACTTCATTGGCTTCGTCGCAACACACTTTTTTTAAAAAGTGGCCGAAGTTTGATGGAATGGATTTAATGATTTTATTGCTTGCTTCTAGCAAGAATGAGAAATTTGCATGGTATTGGCAAACACACATATTGTGAGGAAGCTTGCTGGATTGCACAATATGTTTTGGTCTACATTTGTAGAACTTGCTGCGAGAAATTAATTTCTTTGGATACGTTGCTTTAAAAATCTCGTACGCTTCTTCTATAGTTATTATCATAAATCGTTTAGAAATTGGCAAGTCAGAGTGCTTCAATAATGTTGCCTTTCTTCCGGCAGTTTCCGTTGAAATGTCATCGCTGTTGTAAAAGTCTTCAATGGTTTGCTTATCTTCGTCTATTTGATTTGTTGAACCGTGTTCATCCTCGTCCGTTAAATACTTCTCTACAAGCACTTTAATAATATCCTTTTTTTTTTGTATGTCCTTTGGTAATGCCATTTCCACTTTCTTTATTGCTTTGTAAAGGGTATTCTTGCACTTGTATCCATTGTTTGATGATGCAATTGAATGTTCTGGGTCTTTTGGGTTTTCTTCTCTTAATTTATTTCGATAGCTTTGCATACGGTTTCGATTGTACGTCTTGACATTCTCTATAATTGCCTTATTTTCTTTCAATTTGTTTTTTAAGTTTTTTCTGTATGTTCTCATTCTCTCTGCATTTTTTACGCGAACAATTTCTGACAACTCTTTATTCGACTTAACTTTTTCGCGATAACTCTTACAGCGCTCTGCACACGTCTTCATATTTTCACTTGATTGATCACTTGTCCTCTGCTTATTCAAAAGTGATTCTCGAAGACGAATTAGTTGAAACCAAATTTAAAATGAAGTCAACTTTCCCGTTATAGATAAGATGAATGCAATAAGCAAAACATAAACAGCATGAAAATAACCGTTACAGATAACAATCTCCAATAGGTACTCTAATTTATGTATTTAATCTTCAAATTTGATGCTCTTCTTATCAGTACGTGAATAAGCAAGCAAAGTGAGAAGAAAAAAAAAATTCGGTTTTTGGGTAGAATTAAAAAAGTGTCGCACGCTACAAGCATAAATGTGCAAAAAAAAATATATTCATGTAAATACATAATTTTAATTTTTTATGTATATTAAAGTACAATATAATTATGATTTAAAAATTAAGTGGAATCAAAAAAAAAAATTTTTCACACTAGCTATATACAAAAAACGGTTTTTTCGTGTCGCACGCTACAGCGATAGGGCACTACTTTCAAATTAAAATTTAAATTTCTGTAAAAGAAAAATAATTTTTGTTTTTCACTAAAATTAAAGAACATAAGTTAAGTAATAAGACTACTATTGCTCCAATTCACTGTGTTAACATTAATGTCAAATTTGGAATTTTGAAAAATGTTAACTTTTGGCATACAAGTGCACACAAAGAGGTTGGGCTGGGTTTGATAAAAATTTGTGCATTTATAATGATCGAAATTTCTTTTTTGCTTTAAATTCTTAAAATTCTATATCTACTTTAATGTTCCATATAAACAAAAATTACAAAATGTGAAATTTAAAAATTGGTCGCTGGTGGACTGTTTCTGGGATTTGCCCATATGTGGAAAAATTACAGTTTTTAGTAGAAATTACTCATAACACTTTGTATGAAATCAATAAAATTAGAAACCTTAAAAATGTAACTATGCAAATGAAATAGTAAATAGTCACAGTAACGGGTGTGAGGAAAAATTTTCAAAAGTGAAAGAAGTTAAAATTTGGTATTTTTGGACATCTTTTGCAATTTTATGCGAAGATGAACATTTTGATTCGCTGCAAAGAAAATGTTTTGTGGAGTCCAGCGAAGAGCAACATCTTCATTTAAGACGTCAAAGCGATTTTTGCCATATTATTGATATATGTAAATTTCTCTCCCAGTCAAAATAATTTCTGTACATACTGTACATTAGAGCGGTCCCCAAACCGGAAAAAAAAGGGAAAGGAGGTCTCAGCATTCCCAAAGCCTATTTGTTATATACACAATCTAACAAAAAATTTTATTTTAATTTTAATGGGCGGCGACAGGGTGTCAAAATTTTAAAAATATTAATCATACGACACGTTCACTAAATACAAATTTTTATAAACGAAGTTATTAGTTCATTTCAATTGCAGTCATTACTTAAAATTCAAAAGGATATATATTTGTGGAAATAAAATATTTACAAATTTGAAAAGTTTAAAATAAAATCATCACGACTATATATAACTGGAAAAAAATAGATGTTAATAGGCAACACTTTATGTATGAGTTATTTATGTAAAACTTAAGACGCTATTCGCTCCTGTTAAAACTCGACTTTTTTAACTTATGTTTTTATTTATGTTAACTATACATGAAAAGTATCAGATAGGGGTGAGAGCATGACCTTTAAAAATTTCATATACATGGGGACCGCCGTACTGTACATTTAAGTCGAACCAAAGACAAAAACATATATAGATACCACGCCGGCTCCCAACTGAAACTGGCTTTGTTTCACATGCGTCATCTATAGTATCTATAAGTCTTTAGTGTAACGAAGAACTGATATACATATATACAACCAACACCATCTCAACTTACTACAGTTGTTGGCTTCTGCTTCATTCAACGAACAAATTGTTGAATAAAACATTCTATCGGTGGGTGGGTGGTTGGGTGGTTAATTTTTGATCAATTCCTTTTGCCAAATGTTTAAAAAAAAAAAACAAAAAAAAAGAAGCATGAGTTCAACCGGGGTGAATGGGTACCGGTGGGTGGGCGTGGGTGGGCACTGGGTGCAGATGCATGATAATGAGACCAAGCTGCATGAACGCTTGTAACAGCCAAAACCCACTTCAGGATATATATTGGTATGTTTTCTCAATCCATCACCAAATGTAATAAATATTTAATTTACCTTGAATTCAGATTATTTGCATCCATTTCGCCATTTTCCAACTTATATAATTTTTCAACGTTACTTATTAGTTTGGTTTTTTTACACTCCACTTACTTTTTTGTAGCGTTGCTATGTAATCGTATTCCCACTGCGCGTGAGTATTCCTCACGAGTGAGTAAAGTCACGATTTGGAAAAACTCGGTTCGTAATAATGGTGCAAATATAAATTAGAGACGTGTTTCCAGAAATAATAATAGATAACACAATTCTTAATGTTGATTAAATATTGTTTTTTGATTTATATTATTTCGATCTGCTCTTATTTATATTTATAAAAATAATTTGGCTTTTATAATATTTGGAAAATTAACTAACTTATCAAATAAAGTCACTTATGTGAAATATCGTCTTAAAGTACCGAAAATTAAATGGAAAGAAAAAATCCAACTTGCACAATTATTTTAATTGAAGTGTGCAACGGTGGTATCGTATCCGTCAACTGTAAATATAAGTGAAAAGTATTCAATATTAGTGTATGTATGTAATATAATTGC
>JAEIFU010004119.1:0-19392 GCA_018904235.1 Lordiphosa stackelbergi | reverse complement strand
GGCAGGTTTTAGACGAAAATATTCTACCATGGATAACATTTTCAACCTTACATCCATAGTATATCTGAAATGGAATCAAAGAAAAAAGTTTATGCGTTCTTTGTCGACTTCAAGGCAGCTTTTGATAAAATTCCCAGGAAAATTTTGTGGTACAAGCTTCATATGCTCGGAGTCTCGAACAAAATTCTAAACTTTATTGAGCGCATCTACAGCGATACACGAGCGGCGGTCTGGACTGGAGAAGAATTGTCAGAGACATTTGAGGTCAAATCGGGCGTAAGGCAAGGGTGTCTTATGTCACCACTCCTCTTTACACTATTTTTAAATGATATCCACGAATGCCTGGGTGGAGGCCTGCACATAGGAGATGTAAATATTCGTGTGCTGTTATATGCAGTAGCTCAAAAAATCATTCAGAAAAATATATTTTGGGCCAAGGAATTAAAAGCATTATGTGTCTCAAATTGCTTAGATTGGCACGACTTGGAAATCTCGAGGTCCCAATGGAACGGATTATGCGCACAAATGCTAGCTACGCTTAAAAGCACTCAGAAGGAGGAAGCACGGAAAAACAGTAGTATCACCAGATTCTATAAATATCTAGACAGTGATATAGGAGAAAGGTATCTGAATATAAAGCCGAGAGACATTTCGTGGGTGATGAAAGCCAGATGTGATATGATTTTGCTCCAGGGAAACATTTACCAGCAAGTGGAAAGCCATATCTGCCCACTATGCAATACAGGAGAATCTGAAGATATCCAGCATTTTCTGGGAAGATGTCCTGTACTAAGGGAGTTCAGAGTTCTGCACTTTGGTCAAGCCATCTTGGATACAAGCGCCTTAATTGATGTGCTTAACTGTTCAAGCGCAAACGATTGGACGAATTTAGTCAGGTTCCTAAAATCAACATTGGAGTATAGGAAACAAATTTTGTCAGTATTAATGTAATTATGTTCAACAAACTTAAACGTAAAAATAAGCAAATTTAAATTTTATAACATGTTTTTTTTTAATTGTCTTAGTACTTTATTTGTTAAATTAAAAGGCTGACGGCTAAAAGCCATGCCTAGATTAATTAATTTATTTTGTTCACCTTAAGCTAAATGTTTATTGTACAACCCGAGAAAAAAAAAAAAAAGCAAAATAAATTACTACTACTACTACTAGTGAAAGAGGACGACATTGAAGAAATACTTAAAAAACTTAACAATTACCATAAAGACACAAAGTTCACGATGGAATTAGAAATTGACCAAAGGCTACCGTTCTTGGACTCCATAGTACTTAGGAAGGTCAATACATTGAAACTGGATTGGTACCAAAAACCAATGGCCTCCAGTAGACTAATAAACTATCACTCTAAACACCCCAAAAACATCCAAAATTTCATTAGAAAAGTCTTGGAAGTAAGCGATCCAATTTTTCTTAAAAATAACAAAAAACGAATAACCAAAATTCTCAAATCCAATCATTTTCCCAAACACACAATATATGTCCTATTAAAGAAGAGTAAAACCCAGAATAGTACACCAAAAGAAACAACACCTAAGATATACAAATCGGTTGTCTACATACCATCTTTTTCCGATCGTCTAATTCGTTGCGATTGCTACAACAAAGACCGAGTGACCATAGCTCAGAAACCGATACACACAAATAAAATATTTTTTAGTAATACGAGGAGCAAAATAGCGACGCTGGAAAAAAGTAATTTGATCTTCAAAATCCCTTGTGCCGGAGACGGAGTTACTGTATGCGACAAGGTATACATTGGCACGACAAAATCTAAATTAAAAACGAGAAAGGCAAAGCTAACTTCGTCTGTACCGAAGTTTTGATACACTTGAAATAGCTTGTCACAACGGTTAGCGACTTCGACCAAACTTCGCAAATCAACTTAAAAACATGACATATTACCCATGACCGTGTTTGAGAGCGATAATATTAAGAATAAACCAGTTTTTCTCACTAAAACCCATTTTTCGAACGAACATTTGTATGGCAGCTACAAGAAGTAGTCATCCGATCCGGTCGGTTCCGACATATTAGCAGCGTGCAGTAAAAAGAAGACTCTGTGCAAAGTTTCAGCTCGATAGCTCCAAAACTGAGGGACTAGTTCGCGTAGAAACAGACAGACGGACAGACGGACGGACAAAGCTTAATCGACTCAGCTCGTCATGCTGATCAAGAATATATATACTTTACGTGGTCGGAGATGATTCCTTCTATGCGTTGCAAACTTCTGGGCAAAATTATAATACACTTTTCAAGTGTATAACTAGACTATCAGGACACAAGTCTGATATAAAACGACGAGTCGAGACACCATTCCAAAAAACAGTACTTGCGGCCCACTGTGCTGAGAGCAAGCATGCAGCTGATATCTCAAATGTGAGCATATTGCACCAGGAACAACAATATAACAAACGGTTCACTTTAGAAATGTTGTACCAAAGATTTATTGATATTATAGATGACGCATGTGAAACAAAAAACGATTGTTTTTGGGAGCTGACATTGGATGCAAATTTGTGCTTCTCGCTGCCTGTACAAGGAAACATATATTGAAATTTAGCTATACGTTTTCTAAATTAGCTATACGACTGAGAGCAAAAGTTTATAGATATTATAGATGACACATGTGACGCAAAGAACGATTTTTCTTGGGAGCTGACATTGGATCCCACAAAAAAAAGTTTGTATGAGATGCGGTATCTACAGGGTTGCCCATATTCGACGGACCCATGTTTTTTTTTTAAAATCAAAGAAAAAAATAAAAATTTGGCGGTTGGCAATCTTAATCATTTAATTTGTTCCAAGTAGATTTGTTTACATAAATTTTTGAATATGATATCTCTCAAATGGCCGCCTCTGGCGTTGATGGCGTATTGTGCCCTTTTTGCAGCATTTTCCATCGATTTCGCCAACATTTCGGCCGGAATAGCGGCTATTTCTTCACGAATGTTGTCCTTGAGCTCTTCTACGGTCCTTGGCTTGTTAACGTAAACCTTTGACTTCAAATATCCCCACAAGAAGAAGTCAGGCGGCGTCAAATCGGGCGAACGCGGTGGCCAGTCCAAATCACCACTTTTCGACATCAAACGGCCCGGAAACAATTTCTTCAGAAAATCGATTGTTATGCGACTTGTGTGCGGTGGAGCGCCGTCTTGTTGAAACCAGAACTGCCTCATACGCTTTCGACGAATAATTGGCATCACAAAATTGGTCATCATGTCGCGATAACGCTCCTGGTTGATGGTAACAGCATGGCCATTTTCATTTTGGAAGAAAAACGGCCCAATGACCGTTTTCGCACTAACGCCGCACCAAACTGTGACTTTTTCGTCATGAAGAGGCACTTCTTGAATCTCCTGAGGATTTTCAGTGGCGTAAATACGGCAATTTTGCTTATTTACGGTCCCATTCAATGTGAAATGTGAAAATGTGAAATTTTTTAAAAGCACGTTGAGTTTTCACAATTGACTTGTTCTGTTGAATGTAAATTTCAACTATTTCAGAGCGCTCGCGTGGCGTGTATTGTTCCATGGTAAAAATCTGCTTGGACTGACGCTTCAAACGCGGTATGTCATTAAGCGATCTGACATCTCTGTCAAAAGTTATGGCGTTGCCAGATGGGTCCGTCGAATATGGACAACCCTGTACATAATAAGCACGCCCACTAGGATCAATTTCAAAACGGACACAGAAAATTGTGCTCACATATACAGACACTCACTTGACACCTCACATATACAGACACCTACTTGACCTTACCCAGCAAACATTTTTTATCGCACAAGATACGAATGCGATTCTTCCAGTAGGTGTCGCTCCACTCTGGCGATATCGCATATTTATCCTATTCCCATCTTCCTTCGGGAAGAAATGTGTCACTCTGCGACACTTCTTGAAGGAGAGAAAGCGTTTCTTCTGGGAGATACGAAAAAGTCTCTTCTCACGGATAAAAAAGCGATTCACAAAAAAAAAAAAAATATTTGTGCGCACTGCTACACAACCTGCTGCTGGTTGCTGCTATAGCTCTCTGCTTGCCTGTTCCGATAAACACAACGAATTAAACAAACTTATACTTAATTACATGAAAAACTTTTACTTACTCTGAGGCGATTCGAACTCGGTTCCCTTGGACTGAAATCACGATGGGACTGACGTTTTAGGCGACTGCGCCACTCTGTGCGTCTAAGACAAGGCAACTAGAGGGTTACTTGTATTGAATCTATTTGAAAGCATTCACCCCTAAATGCATTCTTGTAATTCTCAAGTTCTTATTTATCACTCTGTCCATATATATAGGGCAATAGAAATTGATGCAACATATCGCCAATTTATCCCTTTTATGTTAAAAATGCGAAAACTTGTGTGTTTTGTTTTTGTAAATCGCCAAACTATCAACAGACTCTCATCTCAAACTATCGCCAAACTCACTTTTTGACAAGGGAGATAAGAAACCCGACAAAATGTTCGCAGGGTAGCAATTAGAAAATAGACTCAGTTTCAAACTCCGCAGCTGACTGATTGGATGCTGTTGCTTTCTGTATGTAAACCTTTTGTAAACTTTTTGGATTTGTATCAAGTGTAAAAAATTCGTGTTTTCTTGTGTTATGGTTATACAACCCTGATGACGAATGCCGACGGCATATCGAAATATAATTTGGAGACAAAAAACAAAGTGTGTTTTATTTGGATATAAAAGCACATAAAATATTAACCTTGAGCCTGCCATCAACTATTTCTTAAATAACTAAGAAGAAGTCGCTAAAACGAACAACCAACAACTATTTTTAAAAAACTTTATTTATATTTAGAAGTATCAATACTACATCATTAAGTCATACATAAAATTGATTAGCCAAAGTTTGAAAAGGAAAAAATATTAATTATATAGAAAATGATTGATAAATTGAGCCCCTGTTTCACAAGAAGACTTTGGCGGTGACCATCATTTTGATTCTTCTTTTGCATAAAAAATTATATTCCATGGGGATGGGGTGGTTTTGGAGTATATTTTAGAATGCAAGATACTGTACTAAGGAAGAAGAAACCCCCTGGAATGAGTAACTGTGTTCTCAATCGGATAATATTTGCTTTATACAACACCAAACCCGGTTTTTGGCAGAGAAAGAGAGCGCGAGAGAGCGAGTTGGCTCTCTTTTTGATCTCTATTGTTGTTTTCTTTCAACTCAACTTCTTGTCAGCTCAACCAAGCATAAGTAGCCCTCTAGATGTAAATCTGCAAAAGTCTGCAACGGCATACGTTAGTAATTCCCAGTCACGCCCGAAAAAATGTTTCTGTGTTTTTCTGAACAACTTTAATCAAACGAGTCAGGTGTATTAGGTAGGTGGAATCGTTGAAATTTGTTGTACAAGCGGCGATGTCTCTGATCTTAAGGAATATATGGAAGGGACAAGCAACAGCAGCAACTGTTGCCTGTGGAATCAACGTACACCTGTTCCAAAACCAATCAAATTTTTGTCCCAATTGAGTTTAAAATGTTCTTGAACACGGAACAATATCAACTGAAACCAAGTTCTCAAAATGGAACAATATCAAATCAATTTGAGTTTTTGAATGAAAAAACCCGTTCATACACTGTTTCGGGTAACGTTTGTGCTCATCTTGAGTCCAATATTCTCGGTTTTTTCCCTTTGTTGTGTGTTGCTTTCGTCACTAGCTACTCTTCCTCATTTGAGCAGTGAAAGTAATTTCAACACATTTTTCCTCACAGACACACAAACAGTTTAAGCTCGACACCATCACTCAACAGTCAAGACAATGCGCAGACAACACTCACTCATTCATCGCATCATTCACTCACATTTCCACTCCTTGAAGTACTCAACTCAGAAGGGGCGGCTGTTGTTTTGAGTTTGCAAACGAGCGAAATGCATTTCGTGTTTTGTGTTGTCCATGGACAACACAACGACAACATTTCTAACGATCCGAAGAAAAACCCGAATGCTTATCAGCAGGTTAACCTGTTGTTGGTTGACGGTGACGCCGGCAGCTCTGTCGTTATACATGGCGTATGATAAATCGCCAGAAAACCGAAGGCAGAAAACAGCTGCCGATGTTGTCGCAGTTGCTTGTGTTTCTTCGTTGACGCTGGACGCGAAGCGGCAAATATTTCTGTTCCAAAAAAATTGTTTAAACGGAAAAACAGTGGAATTCGTCGAGACCGAGACGGAGACCAAACAAGTGCCGAAACGTGCTCGAGTGTCGACCATTCATCCTTGCGGTTTTCTACACATCTTTACACGGAAACTTTTCGCCTTTCGCTTTTGTTTAATGTACAACAATAATAATATTTGAGTGTCAGTGAAGTGAAAAGTTTAACTTGAAATTAAATCAATTGGCAAATGAAGGTGGGTAAAGAAACAAATCACAAAACAAAGAAATGTATTTGCTAATAAGTTTGGCATGCGTCTGCTGTGACCGAAGGAGGAGATTCATTACATTTGGCACAAATTGAATTCCAGGCAACTTTTTTTTGTGTTCTTTTCTTTTTAATGCTAACCCATAAAGAAAACTTTTGGCTGTCCCTTAATGTATGTATGTGTGTGTGGGGAAACAAATAAGTTTCCCCTAAATAAAGTTAAGAGCTACCAAAGGGACAGTCAAATGCTCCATTTTTTTGATGGCTTTATTAAAATGCAAATTCAAATGTTAATTTTAATTGGAAAATTCTCTGGTTAAATTTGTTAGCGCTTCAGCTATTTCTATTGATTTTAATTGGTCTCATCTGACATGGATAAATGCCTGTCATCAATTTGTGGAATTGATAATATATCAATTTGTTGACAAATGCACAAACAAATGCACTGATGGCCATTTGGTTTTCCTTACTCGAATTTGAATGATAATGAATCATATTAAGCACAGTCAACTTGTGGTATACTTTAAATTTAAAATGACTTTTCACTTTGGGCAATTCTGCTGAATTTGCGCATCGATTTATTTTTTGATACTTAAAAGGCTACACATTCCTATTGCATTTGAAAACTGATGCTAAGCTCAAACGAAATCAGCAAAATGAATTGGCCCAAGATTTGCGAGTTTTTATTTTCAAGATCAACTTGAGCATTTTTCTTTTAAACAGAAACAGAATTTACTCATTAATTTAATGGGCTTGGACTAGACTAATTTTATTGTAGGAAATCCCATCTAAGTTCTGAAATGAAAATTGGAGGTAATTATTTTGTTTCGATGTGAAACTACAGTCTAAGATCTCTTAATACTTTGGTCTTAACTCAAGACTTTAAAATAAGTAACTAAGAAAGTTGTTTTAAAAATATTTTATCTCAAAAAAGAAGAAAACCTACCAGTTCTTATTCTGAGAATATTCTAGGTGACGGCTGTGTCGTAGTGTTAGAGGGTTTAAGTAAAAGGCAGAGACAAGTTCTGCTTCAAATTTTTCTGTCTTTGATGTGTGCAGAGCTGAGTAAAAATATGTGTTTATTGATTTTATAATTAATGGCAAAGATATCCAAACGGATTCGAAGTTGAAATAAGAAAAACGGTAGGAAAAAAAATTAAAATCAGACAATTAATGAATTTATCTGAAATGCCTACCAAAGTCGTATTGCATCACACTTTTTCTATGTATGTATATGTAAATATTTTCGCCTACAAAGTGGCTTTAAATATTTTATGGGAACTATTTCTTGCGAATATTTTTCGTACAACTAAATTAAATGCACAATAACTTATTGCTCCATTTTTCCGAAGAATTAATGTAAAAACAAAATCGACTCTAATACTAAGAATTTATATCACTCTCACTACACTACTCATTACACAACTCACTAAACTGTCTGTATACTGAAATTCACAAGAAAAAACAGTCGATTCGAAATTGTAAACAACGAATGGCGAAAAATTAACATAAAATTGAATTTGACATGGAAGGACAATGTTGCCTACAAGTAACAGTGGTCTTGAAGGGGATGAGATTACACTGTGACACATTTTTGATATCCAAAAGTTTATCGCGTCGAAAACAAAAATTATTTGAAATAAGGATGTAGTAAAAACCCATCAGGGTTTAGTCGTAGCTTTTTCTTTTAATTTCCGTTTGAAGTTTTTAAATTCAGAGTAGGACTTACGATTCCATTTCTTGTAAACTATTTTGAACTTTGCTTTTAAATAGGGTTGTCGAAATATCGATATCGAATACATTTTGACGATATTTTTATGAATACTTTTTTTTTTGGTTTTTGGACAAAAAGGAAGGTTTCTTAAGGGCATTCTCTTGGATATTAGTGGCATCAGTAATACTAGTAATATCCAAGAGAATGCCTTCAGAAAACCCCCATTTTGGTAGCCGAAACTAACAAAAATACACACCAAAAATTTATTCAACAAGTATTCGATATCGATATTTCGACATCCATACTTTTAAATCTTTAGCAAAGTTATTGCTATCTTAATTATTTCTTTTATACCAAAAATTACAAATTTATTTTTTTAGTGTTGCACAGTGTTGATTATATTTTTTATTTAGTGTGTCCGAAAACTGTCTAAACGGTTTGCTTTTAAACCTTATCATTTTAAGTAACCGTTTAAGCAAAATCTATGCCATTTAGTTTCCGCAAGAACTGCTTCTCATAGGGTATACAAGCTTCGGTACAACAGTCGTTGCTTGAGCTCTATAGTTTTCAATTTGATTTCATTTTGCTGATTGATAAGTTGATTCCCTGAATTCCTTGTTTGAAGTTATAACCTTGAACTCTCGTATAAATAAATAATTGTATTCTGCGCAAACGATTACTGGTTGTTGTTTTGTTCATTTCTCATTGCAAATTTGTTAAGCTTTTAAATTCAATTTTATTATGCGAATTAGTTTTAGTTAGTTTGTTGAATTATTAAGTTCCTTATTAACAAAAAGTTAAATAAACCATGAAATTGTGAGTATGTCTCAGGTTAACAATTAACATTTCAAGTGAGAAAACTAAATCACGCATTACATCAAAGAAAGAAAAGTTAGAAATTAAGTGTTAAGATATAAAATGTAACAATTTGGCACTCTTTAATTCTTCTTCTAAAGCTTTATCTTCACAGATTTAAATTATTTTTATGTAATTTCTGCAGAAAATTTTAAAAAAGGATAACAAGAAAAAAAAAACACTTTTTACAATTGGGGTAAAAAAAATAAGGAAGGGTTCACTCAGTTCGAACGCACGAAACTTTTTATGTTCGGATTCACGGAGCGGGTTCAGAAGATTGCTGAACCTAGGTTCAGGTTCGAACCAAGGTTCAAAAAATAATTTAGTTCTTACTAATTCAGAAAGCAAGTAAAACTTTTCCGATATGTCTTGGAAGCATGAGCTATTAGAACAAAACCATTGATGAAGTTTTGTCCAGTGCAATTGATATTAACATAAACAGATAGACATAGACCTGCAACAAAAACTGTTTGGGTTGCGTAATTTAAGAGTAGAGAATGCGCGCTCGACATATACTTTTAATTGTTGTTGCAGGAACATCTAATACAACAAATGCACCATTTTTAGGATCTTTACAACAATACTTTTCATAAAACTTTAAAACATTAAATTTCGGGGAAATTCCGTTAAATGGAGCTGTGAAATGGTACACCGATGTAATACTTGTCTGTTCTTTATTGTTTTCTAGCTCCTTAGCTATATTTTTCATTTCATTATACCCAGTACCCATTAAAAATGTCTAAAAGGGGATCATGAAGTTGTGCAAATGTATGTAACAGCCAGAAGACTATATAACTGTCGTTCGGCTGCGATCGCCCTAGAAATCGAAAATTTGAAATACAGAGGCAACATATGGGATGAGTATCGGATTTTATCTCTGAAATTAAAAAAATTTTAAGTTTTATTTCTCTTATATCCTTTAGGGGAATATTATAGCAACATTTTAAATAATAATGTTGAATATTTTTTGAGAGTAAACTTAATAAGAATCATATCAAAACAGCCAATTTTTCTTATTAAAGTGAAAGAGATAAAGAGGAAAATCACTTAAAACCAGGGATCGTAAATAAGAGTTAAGAGTTTGAAACAATTGAACCTGAAACAAATTATGTACGTTAATGGGAAAATCTTAGATATACTAATTCAGGAGGTAGAATCCTGTATTTTTGATAAAAATAAAAATAACAAGATACATTTTTATTTTTAATTTTTATCAAAAAATTAAAAATTAACTTATATTTTACGATCAAAATAAAAAAATTATGATACAGAAACTAAATTTCAATGTGTCCTGATAGGACCAACATTAAGGATCCTTAAGGGATGAATTCATGGGAGTAAAAAAAATAACAAGTGGTGGCAAGGAAGCTCGTGATGTATATCGAATAGTTACAAATAAGGGTACAGCCAGGGGAGTTGCAGAGACATCAGCTCCGCGAAAACATAAGCGAAGAAGTAAAGAAGGAATTGCATATAATACATGTAATGCTCTCTAAAGCAATTTATTTGTAAAACTTGGTTAGCAGAAATGGCCGCATTGTCGAAGCTGGGAAAACCTTTAAAATGACTAAGATTAAATTAATAATATAAATTAAAAAAAAAAAAAAAGCTGTCCCGAGGCGGGATTGAAACCACACCTCCCGCTCTGCAGTCCCACACTAACCTCTGTACCGCACCAGGTCATACCATACTAATCTCTCATAGCTTATATTAGCCATGCCTTCAGAAGAAAGTGACAAAAGAATCTTGCTTTGGTTGTTCAATCAGTTGGAATTAACGGTTCGGAAACGATTTGGTTCAGTTTAAGAGCGGTTTGCATCCCTGCTAATAACCCTGACGGGTTTCAAAAATATAATATTACTGCTTGATGCTGAGAGGGAAGTTTAAGGGCAGGGTTGTGTCTCCATAACTCCTCTGGCTGTACGCTTATATATACATATAAATATGTGTTACTTTTCGATTTACATCACGAGGTTCCTTGCACCCCATGTTACTTTTTTACTCCCATGAATTCATACCTTAAGGATCCTTAATGTTGGTCCTTTCTGAATGTTTTTAAATTTTGGCAATACACTACGCCGTTCTCAAGATATTTACATTCAATTTTTATTTTCTATTTTTATAATAAAAATTAACAAATAACTTTTATTTTTGGATTTTTTTATAAAAATTGAAAAATTACTTTTATTTTATGATTTTTAAATAAAAATTGAAATTAAATTTTTATATCATAATTTTTTTTTTATTTTGATCGAAAAATAAGAGTTAATTTTTAATTTTTTGCATACTTTATGGTTGTCCCCCTTCTGGAACACAGGCAGCGTATTAAATATTTCTTCCATGAGTAACGGGTAAATCGAACTTGGTTAGAGCCAAGTTTAGCTTTCGCTCTCGTTTAAAGGTACAATAAATATTAGGAGTCATTTTTTAAAAGTTTACAAAAAAATTTATGGCTCTGTTCTGGTCTAGAGGGCAAAATTTTACATGTTTTTTAAAAATTCGTGAAAAGAAATCGGGAAGTGATTTTATAATTCTGTTTTTTGTATTCAGTTGTACAATTTATTACAAAAAATACAAAATTATAAATTTGTGAATGCGAGGGCTGTTCAAAAAGTTATCGGGATCCAAAGTAGGCTCTTCCAAAAAGATGTGTCGATGGTCCCACGTTTTCGGGAGTTACAATTATCAGAAAGCAAAACGGAAGATGGGAAGTTGGTTAGTATGAAAGCCTTTATCGTTCGTAGCAGAATTGGGAAAATAAACTGGCGGTCGATTTTTCACAATTTGTTTTGCAGTCCAGTGTACAAAAAAATAGTCAAACCCTTATATGTATAAATAATGGACGGTACGCCATTATTTTTTGTAATAAAAAACCTAGAACAGTTTCCCCATAAAAAACATACAAACCGAAATATCTTGTGAATTTCTCGTCATTGGCGACAGAACTATCACTGAACGAAGTTCAGATTCTGGCAACAGCCAAAGATATAAACGCAGCTTTAGCTAAACAACATAACATTGGACACTCCTTCATAAAACATGGCATACTTTCAGGCTGACCACTTCATATCAGAAATATTCGGGGCTTGGATTTACAAATGTAAAATTCTCAAGTCTTTATTTGGCGTTATCGTCATATAAATAGAAAAGAATACCATGGTTGGAGTGTGAATAAGCATAGAAGTGGTGGTGAGGAGAAGGGGGAAAAATTTCGAAACAGTACTGTCCAGATGTAATGTTGTGAGCTATCTCTGTTGAATTGTGTTGAGTGTTGATCGCATTAAATTGTTATCAACCAGTGACCTTGAGCCAGCGCTGTAAAAATCACAAAAACTTTGACTAAAATAGTAAAAACTTTTTTCTCAAAGATTGAGGTAGGGACGATAGCCACGTGAATTCAGCGTTCATAAAGCCCTACATCATTAAAATCGGTTTGGTGGTTTTAAAAAACGCGTTCAAAGTTTGAAGTAATGTGAAGAATTACTGTATTTGTGAAGACATTGACGACAAAGAGCTTTACACCTTCTAAAGTTTTTCGAATTTTGAAAAGTTTTGGGAACTTTTTGTTATATCTGAGAAAAAAAAAATAAAATCTTTTGATAATTTTTTGGCGCGTCGATGAGTTCTTATACGTCAAATGACACAATAACTCAATAGACCTCAAAATTTTTATTGAAAAATATCGAAAATATCGATAATAGCGATGTTTTTGACACAAAATATTTATATCAGAAATGATTTTTTCCTGAAATCGCCAAAAATTTCGGTATAAACGATTTCATTACAATATTCGAAACACTAGCTTAAATATGCTCGGCTACTAGATTAGATGACAAAAGTTGAGCGATTTGAAACCGACTGCTCAAAAGCCATAGCATCTGATCGTAGCCGGTTTTTCTTACATAATCTAGTAGGGTCTAGTTTTCACTTAAAAAGTCGTCCCAGTTTAGTTCGCAATCAAATCGTTTTTACGAAAATCTCTAAAATTCAAAAAAAATGTTTTTCATTCGACAGGTAATCGGTTAAATTAAATTTAGAAATGTTTGTTGTTGTTTTCCGTTTCAAACTCAACAAAAATTTAGAACGGATTGTCTAAAAAGTGAGTATGATAACGAGGTTTTGTTAAGAAATGATGTAATTCTGGTGTGAACTAGGATAGTTTGAATCGGTCAATAAATAGCGGAGTTATGGGGTTTCCAAGCCAACATTTCAAAAATCGACTATTTTTTTACTCTATGAATTAGTCCTAGCTCTGTTATTTTTTCACCGATCAAAAGTATCCTAGCTTACACCAGAATGGTGGGTACTAGGAGTAATTAGGTCAACTGTTACTCTTTAAGTTTTTGCAACCACTTTGAAAAAGCGGTTCGGAGATGAATGCATTTAAATTTTCGACAATTGTTTTCGATAATTCGATAAAATAAAAATTAGTTTTGATAGATTTCAAACATGGATTTAATGCATTTGGGTGTTAGCTTTCACCGAACAAATCTGATCCAAAATTCTCTTCAAAAGCCATCAAACGTTACAGTACCCTTAAAACAAGTTTTCGAGTGCGTAAAGTTGTAATCCTCAAGGAAAAGCCATTAATTATGCAGCGTTTAAATCCATGATTTCTTTTAAAAACAAATACGACTGTTCCAGAATTTTTCATATTTTCCACAAGTTAGGAATATAACGTTTTATTTAGTGTTCAAGAACACTTTAAACTTAATTTAAGTACACTCAAGATCAAAATGTGCTTAAAACTTTAAATACATATCTCATACAGAACTCAGACAGGCGTACTTTTGCCCTTTGTATTGATGTAACCACTGAGTGGAAGACTGCCTTTTCATAAAAAAAAGAGAACAAAACATTTGCTACAAAAAATATCAATCAGAGATATGACTGCATGAATTGCTTTTTATTTCCAGCCCTTTTCAAATCAATTGCGTTCAGCATGGCGTATACATAATATGATGCCTCCAGGCCATACTAATAGCATTTAACACTACAAAAAGATAACATGACATAAGTCTCAAGTCAAGCCATTTAAACGATTTGCACTTCAATCTGGATTCAAGCGTTCAACTTAACAGTCTGAAAACAAGCGAAACTCAAACACTTGAAGCAAAGGGAAATAGAGCGAATTGGGAAGAGGAAAACGCATTTCAATTTGCATATCCACACGCAGTAAAGAAAATGGCCAAATGGTCGCCTTTTATGGCCAGCGAAATTGGAGCACAGCCACTAAGTGATGGTTGACTTGCTAGGTAAACCAGGTCACCAAAATGGTGTATACCCAAGAAATGTCCAAAGATACCAACAGTCGATTAAGATGCCGTCTCTAGCTGCTCTGCCCTCTCCTCAAGCCCGACATCTTTGATTTTGCCGTATGTCCATTTGCATTTAAATCAACATGCTGGCACCAGGGGAGGATGGATAAAATGGATTGATAGAATGGCAACAATTTTGCAGCACATTTCATGCTGCGAATGGTTTTCCTACATTGCATACCTCTTGAAGGTGAAGGGTTTTGGTTTTTGAGACGAAATTGAATTTAGGCGAAGAAAAACAACATTTATCTGCAATGGTCCATGGTCTACTTTAAATGGTTTTAATGTTTACACATTTCATTCGTACCACAAAAAAAATCTGTTGGTTGATTTACAAACTGACAAGTTTTAAATTGGAAATTGAAAACCACGGACAATTCAGATCCAACGATAAAGCAGCACAAATGCGTCAGTAGCAAGGCTATCAAAGGGTTGCTGGGAGTAACGCTTCTAGTTGAATAGGTAAACGGTAGGAAGTAATTAATTTGGAATAATCTATCACTTAGAAAAGAGACGGTATTCAATAAAAAGTATATTCTTAACAGCAGTGTTTTGTTTTCATTTAAAATTTTTCAGACCATCTACACAATACTTTAATATATTTGTTCGACTTTGTTACTTCCTGAAATCATAGAAAATTATTAAATTGTAGGTAGGGGGCTCTTTTTAATTATATATTTTTTTCATAAAGTATTCCACAAGTTTGGGGGTCGTTTGGTATTATTTTTTATTTATTCATTATCATTTTCCCTTTCTTAACCAACCGGTTTTTATCCCCCCGCGGCCCCCGTCCCCGTTTATCATTGTCTCCAAACAATCTATTTTTAACCCTTGGGCCGTCAAAACCAAATTTTTTCCCAAAAAAAATTATCTAGATTGAAAAATTTGAAAACAAAGCTTTTTTGTGTTTTCACAAAATTTTTTTGATTGCTTCGGGGCTCCCTCTCCCCCCCTTTTTCCCCTTAATATGCTATATTTTCCCTTGCAGACTTGACAAAATAACACTTTTTTTTCCAGAAAAATCAGTTTTTCAGGTTTTTTCAGATCTCATTCTTATCGCAGCTTACTGTATAGTATGTCCCATTTTCGAGGTCAAACTTGAATTTTGGTTATTTGCCTTGTTATGAAAGCAATTTCAAACTTATAAATCAAGGGTCGGTAGCCAATTACATCTGGAAACAAAAAACTTTTTTCTTTAAAAATTACTTTTTGAACCGCAATCTTTCCTCACCAGAAGATATGGATCAATCCTCCCACTCCCCTCATCTAAAATAGAAATTAAACATTTAGTAAAATATATAATTAAATGGAGACAAAGTAACAATAAATAAAATTTCAGAAAATTTGGCCTTCTTTCTTGAAAAAAAGATCAGAACGGTTATAATTTTTTTTTTGAGAGATAATTAAAGACAAAAATTATAAAATGAAGTTATTTGTTGATTTTTATCAAAAATTAAAAATTAACTCTTATTTTCTGATCAGAGTAAAACATATGATATAAAAATTATATTTCGATTTTATTTAAAAATCATAAAATAAAGTTATTTTTCAATTTTTATAAAAAATAATAAAAAATAAAAGTTATTTTTTCACTTTTATAAAAATTCAAAAATATAGTTTTTGTCACGACGCTTCTTGAATTCATATTTTAAAGATCCTTAATGTTGGTCCTTTCAGGTTATGTGATGTATCAAATAATAGGTATATTGAGCTGTACACCATGAATGTTTTTAAATTTTGGCACTAGACTACGCGGTTCTCAAGATATTTACATTCAATTTTTATTTTCCATTTTTATAATAAAAATTGACAAATAACTTTATTTTTGGATTTTTTTATAAAAATGAAAAATACTTTTTATTTTTGGAGTTTTTAATAAAAAATTGAAAAATCACTTTTATTTTTAGATTTTTTAATAAAAATTGAATAAATTATCTTTGTTTTTATATTTTTTTATAAAAATTGAAAAATAACTTTTTTTTTTGATTTTAAATTTTTATTATTTTTATATTAAAAAATTAGATAATATAATAATTTTTAGATATATTTTTCTCAGGTTCAATTTTTAAACTCATAACTCTTATTTACGATCCCTGGGAAAAACTAAAAATTTTGTGGGTTGTATTACATTTGGCAACTTTGCGATGAGAGTGTCCAAAAGTACCCCTGGAAATTCCCTAAGAACTTGGCATCATTATTTTTTGGAAATTGCACTATAGCTCTACACAGAGAAAAAAAAGATCAAATGCTGATACTCACCAGATTAAAATCAACTTTACAAAAATATCAATATTTTTATTTGATTTTGAAATGAAAATAATATCTTTCTGATCCAAAATAAAATCATTTCTGAAAATTGATATTAAATAATTTCAGAATGATACTACAATGTACTTATATCGGATTTAAATTGAATTTTTATGAAAATTTATCTTTACTTTTTTCTGTGTAGGTATGCGGTTTTCTTTTGGTTTTCATGAAATCTCTTTTATAATTGTATTCCCATTTTAAATCGAGCATCATACTTTTATACAATCAGCCGAAAAGTAGGCTTTTGTTTTCAAAGCCCCGGAATTCGGCCTATGATCTCTGAGATAAACTTTGGGCTAATAACGCACAATCGGCTTATCAGATCATGATATCATGAATTTTTCCATTATTATTTCATGCTTTTATATACTTCTCTGCAAAATTAGGCATAAGTCGAATCACAGGTTTTTTTTTTTCAAAATTAAAAAAGCCGGTGAGACGGAAAATTATTCATTTTTGACTTGGGTTACAATACAAAGCATACATACATATATAATATTGTACTTATCGTGGCCGTCTGTGGCCCAGCGGTTAGTGTGCTGGACTGCTAGGCGGGAGGTCGAGGGTTCGATCCCGCCTCTGAACATCTAATAATAAAAGATTTTTTCTTTCTCTAGAAAAATTCTTTGCACCATACGGTCACCTTCACCCAGCTATTGGCGCCAGCTGTGAAGTTATCTGGTCATAAAAATTTATGCGAATCTCTCAATCTTTGCCTTTCTCTTGAGCGGAAATTTATAAGCCCACACTTGCCAAGAGCTTGAACTGCTGCCCCGATGGAGGAGCTGTAGCCAGTTTTACATTTACATCAATACATATATTATAAAATTTTTGTTGTTTTTTAAAAATATGTACGTTAAGATCAATCTTTTCAGAACATTTTAAAAAATACAGTTTCAGACAGAGTTTTTGACAACAAATAAGATTTCTGGTTGAATTAATGAAATGTATGAAATTACCGCCACTATTTTGCTTTGATTTATATCAAGTAATTGTTATAAACAGTCAAAAGCGATGTATTTGAAAGGCTCTGGTCACAACATTGTTACAATAGCAATTTATCTATAAACTTAGTTAACTTCAGCTGTTTTCTTGGATTGATGAAATGTTAAGCGACGGGATTGAATCCACGCCTCTCGCACAGCGGGCTCACACACTACCCTCTGCACCACACCCGACCACCCTAAAATGAGCAAGCCGTCGCTTTCCGTTTTTCCAATTCTAATTCATATCATTTCCCCCCACCAAATGATTAGCAAAATATGATAATTTTAAAAGTTTATTTTAACCAGCGAATATCAATATGAACATTAAATTTTTTTCTTTTGTCTTCTGTTCCCCTGTTTCCAGGGCTTTAAAAGAATGATTCAGTTTTTGTCTTTAATTCACAATTAAATAAAAAAATTGAGTTAATTCAATTTCTCCTAAATACGACCAATACTGATTGAATTGGTTTTGATTTAATTCATTTACAAAAAAAAAGAATTGAATTGATTTTGTATAAATTCAAATGAATTAGAAAATGTGTATGTTCATTTATTTGATTTAAATCTGAATTAACTCAGCCCTGTTCTGTGTTTTTGCAGTAGGCAATTGAAGGAAACACAATTCAATTAATTTTTACTAATTTAGAAATTCCTAAACTAAATTAAAATATATTTGACAAAACGGTAGAAATTTTAACCGATAGCTGGGTACCTTCCTCGTCGATTTCTTTAAACTCTTAAAACATTTGTTATTTGCTATTTTGCGTATTTTTATATCGTATTGCTCATGCCCTTTTATTGGTTACTAAGTTTTGCATAAATTATGCAAAAGTCTTGTATATGTGAATGTGGATCAAATGGGGTTGGTAGGGACAACTCTGTACTCAGGTGGGGGGTAGATTTTCTGCCAGCTGCTTGAATTTATTTGATTTCTCACCGACGCAACTCACAGGTGACATTTTTATGGCCAATCTGAGTCAGAACTCACAGTAGCCCAGGCCACGACGCGGCAATAAAACCGATTGCCAGGCTCAAGGACAACAGCGGTTGGTATTGGCTTCTTTGCCAAGACAGCAGCTGCTGCCGCTGATGCTGCTCCTTACAAAGTAATCTGTGTTGCCGTTTGTTTGTTGTGCGTGTGTGTTTGCGGCAGCATTTGACAGTCAGTCATACGATTGCGGCCAGGAGTTGAAAATTTCTCTAGAGACAGAGACACGCACAGGCTTTTCAATTTGACCCTCTCCCAGAATGGGAAGGTAGGCTTTTATGATTTTCTTTTGGCTTTATTTTTGTGAAGTTCTACGCTCTTTGCTTCCATTCAATAATTCATGGACTTGAAGAAATGCGTGGCAAGAGGCTGTAAGGATGTATCCGAAAATTAATTACATTTCAATTAAACTTTGGAACCAAAAGCTGCGTGCTTCACAGGATCCTGGGATTTGGGATTAAAGGCAAAATTAGTTTGTGATCAGGGGGATAAGACTTGTGGCCAGCAAAGAGAATTCTACTCTACGATTTTTGGGAAAAGTAATTTGATTTGGTTATGAAAGGAGGTGTTAAGGAAATCTCTTCCCAACAAATTTCAACCCAAAACCAGCTCTCGGTGTCCCAAAATCTCAGAGATTGACAGGACACCCAAATAAGAGAGGATAGTATGATTTGATAAGCTTTTTGGGATTCCTTAGAAACAAATTATAAAAGTCATAAAATTTCTGGTTTAACTATCAACAAACAAAAAAAAGATATTGCTCTTGCTTTAGTTTACTTGAATCACAATTGCATCTATTGGTAATTCGATTAATAACAATTTTCTT
>JAEIFU010004118.1:0-19412 GCA_018904235.1 Lordiphosa stackelbergi | reverse complement strand
AAGAATATTAAATATACTCATCCTTTCAGAATTTCTCTCCAGGGACTGCGTAAGACGCGATAGCGACCACCGAAGCAAAGCAAGGAAAGACCATGGTCATAGCCTCTGCTTACTTCGCTGGAGATGGTATGTGTCCCCCCAAGAGGTGTCGGCCCCAGCAGAATACTGCAGGAGCAAAAGCCTGCCGCTTGTTGTCGGATGTTACGCAACGGCTCACCACGTCGCATGGGGAAGCCCGATGTGAACGACCGAGGAAGTGCCTACTAGAATTTATATCCAGGCTCGACTTTGGAAATATGTAATGTAGGATCTGTCCCAACTTTTGTAACTCGGGTATGGGAGGAAGTTTGACGCTACCTTCTGCAGCAAGTCAATTAAACCTTTCGTAAAGGATTGGCAGGTCTCACTAGAGGAATCTATGTCAGACCATAGAATGATCCAATTTAGATTAGAAGCGAGCACGCAGCAGAATATCCCTAACAGGAACCCCCGTAAAACAAATTGGGGAGGCTTCTATTCCACGCTAGGAAATAATATGCCTAGGATTCGGTTACCGAAACACCCCCTAGAACTAGAAATTTTAGTCGACGAACTAAATAAAAGCATAATCGATGCGTACGAGGAGAATTGTCTCTAAGCAAATCGAGAAAAGAAAGTGATGCTCCTTGGTGGAATTCTACCTTGGAGAAACTCAGGAAGAAGACCCGAATTCTTTTTAATGAAGCCAAAAAGAATCAGGACTGGCATAAATACAAGCAAGCCCTTACGCTATACAATAGTGAGATTAGGAAAGCCAAAAGAAAGAATTACAGGAAATTCTGCGAGTCTATAGAAGACACAAAGGAAGGAGCGAGATTACATAGAGTCCTGGCCAAGAAAAGCCCGGATGGTAACATCTCGCTCAAAAAGGATAATGCCTATACAGTGAGTAGCGAAGTACGTCTCTTGCTAGACACCCACTTCACGGGAAGCATTTCCGTGGAAGGATGTGTCGACCAAGAGCACTACTACCACCCTCGTAGCTCCGACTGGGCAGAAGCCAAGAAAATTGTGTCCGCAGGCAGACTTGAATGGGCAATTGGAACATTCCAACCCTTCAAATCTCCTGGACCGGATAGCATTTATCCAGCATTCCTGCAGGAAGGAAAGGACATACTCCTACCCACCCTCAGGAAGGTCATCACCAGCAGTCTGGCAACTGGGTATATCCCACGTGCCTGGCGCAGAGCAAGGGTAGTCTTCATCCCCAAGGCAGGGAAGAAGGATATAACTAACCCCAAGTCCTTCAGACCCATTAGCTTGACATCGTTTTTACTGAAAACGATTGAAAAGCTAGTGGACAACAGCATAAGAAGCACGTTGCTGAAGGAGGCACCCCTCCAACCAACACAGCACGCGTACAGAACAGGCCGTTCAACCGACACGGCATTGTATCAACTCGGGAAGATGCTCGAGAAAACAATAGAAGACAAGGAAGTGGCTCTATGCGCCTTCCTAGACATTGAGGGAGCATTCGACAACACATCCCATAGTGCTGTCAAGAATGCTCTAATCAGAAGAGGAGTAAACCCCACAGTAGGCCGATGGGTAGATTCACTTCTACGATGCAGAGAAGCCTCTGCAGTGGCAGACGAAGAAACCATCACAGTAACCACAACTAGAGGGTGCCCTCAGGGGGGAGTTCTCTCCCCACTGTTGTGGAGCCTACTAGTGGATGAGCTCCTAGAGAAACTTGCCTCCCTGGGCATAACATGCCAAGGATACGCTGATGACATTGTCATCCTTGCGAGAGGAAAGTATGAAGAAACCTTATGTGACATAGTCCAGAGGGGACTGAAAGTGACGTCTGACTGGTGCAAGGAGGTTGGGCTCAACCTAAACCCTGCGAAAACCATCATAGTACCGTTCACTAGAAAATACAAGCTAAGCAGAATGAGGCCAATACGCCTATCCGGCTGCCTCATTACACCAGAAAAAGAAGTCAAATACCTCGGCGTTGTCTTTGACAACAGGCTGAGATTTGACAAGCACTTAGAGTATACACTCAGCAAGTGCACTAGAGCACTATTCACATGCAGGAGCATAGCCGGAAAATCGTGGGGCATGGCACCACACATACTCCGATGGCTATACCTCATGGTTGTGAGACCGATGCTCACTTATGGAGCTGTTGTGTGGGGAGATAGAGCAAACCTCCTCACAGTTAGGACGCAGTTGCAAAAACTGCAAAGGCTGGCATGTATATGCATGACTGGAGCGATGCGTACCTGTCCGACAGCGGCAATCGAGGTTCTGATGGAGCTAACACCGCTCCACCATACCATCTGCCTGAAGAAAAAAGCAACACTGCTTAGATTAACAGCAGAAGGAGTGGGTAGAAACCACATAGTAAGCCTCAGAGACTCTGAAAAGCTGGAAAGGGAAATCCCTTTAATCCTCCAACCCAGAGACGAAATGGTGGCCGAGTATCACTTTGACAGGAACTTTACTGTACACCAAAGTAATAAGAGAGAATGGATCTCACTAGAAGAAACATATAAAATGCAACCACACACAATTATGTGGTATACAGACGGGTCCCTGACGCCCCAAGGAACCGGACTTGGGGTAGCGGGACCAGGAACGAAAATATCTGAACCAATGGGAGAACTCACAAGCATATTTCAAGCTGAAGTATGTGCCATCTCCCGTTGCGCAGACCGTAATATGGAAAAGAACTACCATAATAGAGAAATAGCTATCCTCTCCGATAGCCAAGCAGCGCTTAAAGCGCTCAGTAGTAATAAGTTCACCTCTAAGCTGGTCTTAGAGACAAAGAACAAACTAGACCAACTAGGCAGCAGGAACAACCTGACCCTACGATGGATACCGGGACACAACAACATCCCTGGAAACGAATTGGCCGATGAACTGGCACGCAAGGGTGCAGCCACCGCAATGGTAGGGCCAGAGCCCTATTGCGGTATAGGCCAACACACAATAAAAAGGACTCCTAAGAATGGACGAGAATACGCTTAGAACAGCCTCCTGGGTAAACACCAGAGGAATGAGACAAGCTAAAGCATTAATAGTGAACCACAACCTCAAAAGGTTCCAAAAGTTAATCCAACAAGGAAAGAATGCCCTCAGGATTCTGACAGGGCTCTATACGGGTCACTGCAGACTGCGGAGCCACATGTATAAGCTGGGAATAACAAACACCCAACTTTGCAGATACTGTGAAGAGAAGGAGGAGTCCTCTGAACATATACTAGCACACTGCGATGCCCTAGCGAGGCGCAGACTCAGCAAATTTGGGAAACACATTCTACACCCAAGCAATATCGGCAACTTAGAACCCACAAAAATCCTGGCTTTTGTACAGGAAATAGGGCTGCTAGGAGAGCTGTAAACTCAGTAGGGGGGCACAATAGACCAATATTGGTCGCGGTGCACCACTTCCCAACAACAAATAAATAATAATAATAAAACTGATCTACTTTTTAATTTAGCAGGGCTTGACCAACTTTTCTTACTTGTTTGAATTATGACAAACTTGAGTAAGTGAGCGATATGTATAAAAAGTGTCACTAAATCAATAAAAAATTTTGAAATTAACCTTCAAGGACATGTGATGTATCAATGGAAAGGTATTGAAACATAGATCACAGATATATGTCTACTTCTCAAATGCACCGCCTGGTTCAAAAGATATTCAAAATCAATTTTTAAATAAAATTTATCCTGATTTTTGGATTGCTCACTCATAATTCGAGCATGGGGTGTCTCCAAAGGGGGTGTAGGACACTTATTTGGCTTTGATTTTTTTAAAGTCCATAACTCTTTATTTTATTATGGGAATTATTATTTGGTAAGTTCAACAAACTTTCTCCGCTGCCAATACCAATTGGCTTTTTGATGTATTTGCGGTGTGTGTGGACATGGGCAGATCTCGCAAGGGAATCTAGGCTGATGAATGGTTGTCGCTTTAAACGCCAAATAAAAGCGGCATATTGGGCTTGGCTTGAGATGATGGAACAGCCATTTAATTTTAGGGTATAATTTGTGCCACACCTGAAAGAAGATCAGGAAGAAAACACAATCAGCTCGCTCTTGCCACCTCAGCCACACAAAAAAAAAGGACAACGAAAATCTCGCTAGGGATAAACTGGCCAACTTACCCAGTCGAGTATGGCACTTTATTTGGGTTTTTTGGCGCAATCGCCGTTGCAGGCCGTTACAAGGGCCAGTAGCTTCTTCTGCTGATCACTTCCACTTTTTATAAATTTACAGATTTCCTTTCTTTTTTTTGAACTCTTTTACTTTTGCTTGTAACCGCACTTGAAGAAATGCTTCTGATCTGGTGGACTGCCAAAAAGCGAAAGAAAGATCGTGGGTGTGAGCTAAGCCACGAAGGCTGGCAACAGAGAAATGTGAAAGCCACCCTCTTATACTTGCTCTCCGTGAACTCTGTTAATAGTTTTCTCCTATGAACTTTCTTTGACACCCATAGGAAAGAAGCTAAAACTTTTCGTGCTGCCTACTTTTAAGCAGATACGTTATTTGAACTCTAACGGTCAGTGAGTTTGAATATAGACCGAAAATAATTTGCTTTTGGGTATTTCTGACTCAAGCGCCACTACAGTTTTCAGTGAGGAGTTCGCATCTGTCTTCAATAGAGGCCACTCGGGCTTCGTAAAGGATGTTGTTTGAAGGTGTTGTTCTGAATGCTCCAAGGGCTAGTCTAAATGCTGCGTTTATTGCTGATTTTATTGGGCGGATGGTGGTTTTTGGGCAAAAGCCGTAAATGGGAAGGGCGTAGTCTGCTTTTGAGGTAATGATTGCTTTTGTTGCATTTATGAGGGAGATGGTGTTGCAGTTGAATTTTGGACTCGAAAGACATTTAATTATGTTTGTTTTTTGTTTGAGAGAGAGTGTAAGTTGTTCTATGTGTGATTGCCGTCTGTATTTGTTGTTAAAGTGGAGTCCTAGTATTTTAAGCGAAGATACGTTTTGAAGCTGAAGGTTTCCTGTCGTTACGTTACATAAGCAGTTGCGTTTTCTGCAGACATGCATGTGTTTGCATTTGGTGGTTGAAAGCTGTGCGCTTGAGTAGTCGCACCAGTTTGAAATTGTTTCGAATATGGGCTTAAGGTCGATGTTAGTGTTTTTCCTGTTTTTTACCTTAACTATAAGATTGAAGTCGTCTGCGTATGCACTTAAGCTGATGTTTGGGTGTTGGATGATCATTTTGGTTAGTTTGTTGTAGGCTATTACAAAGAGAACCACCGAAAGTGGGGATCCCTGAGGAATGCCGTTGTGGATTGGTTGAAAGGACGAGTATGCTGAGTTGAGGCGAACTGTGATTTTCCTATTTGACATGAAGTTTCTTACGTAGTTTGTAATTTTTGGGCCTGTTTTCCATCTGCCAGTTGATCGAGTATAGAGTGAATTCCTATTCTATCGAAAGCTTGTGCAAAGTCTAAGGAAATTATTGATACGTGGTTTCTTTGGGTGCTTTGCTATTAGATGGTCTACAAGTAGTAGACTGTCTATAGCCGACTTTCCCTTCCTGAATCCTGTTTGACTGATATGGATGAGTTTGTCGTTTGTGACAAACCACCACAGTCGTTTGGCTACGATTTTGTCAAGGACTTTTGACAAGCACGGGTTAAGTATTATGGGTCGGTAGGCATTAAGTGTGGTTTTGTTGGTATTTGGTTTCAGAATTGGGGTTATAATACTGGTTTTGTAGGCTTGGGGGATGTAGTTTTCTAATATAGCGTTTTGTAGGTTGATAATTCGAAGTTTGGTATTTCTGTCAAGGTTTTTAATCATTGTGTAGTTTACTCTGTCTAGTCCTGGGGTGTTACCTTTTAAAGAGGCCAGTGCTGCTGAAAATTCAATGTAGGTTATTTCCTTTTCTATTTCGCGTGCTTTTTTTCGGGGGATGTAGGTGTGGCTATGGCTGTTGTTTAGTGAGGTGAGTTTTGCGTTTATGCAGTTTGCGGAAAAGTTGGTGTCGGATGAGGCTTCTGAGAAGTTTTTGGCGAATAGGTCGGCTATTTCTGATTTGTTGGTGGTAAATTGATTAGTGGTTGGGTTGAGAATGCTGTGTGTGTTTTTCTGGGGGTTAAGTCCACATAGCCGTCTTATGTTGTGCCAGATTGTTTTTGAAGGGGTGTCTGGGGATATTTGTGAGGTAAATTTTTGGGTGCTTTCTTTTTTTGCTTCTCTTAGGGTGCGTCTAAAAAGGGCTTTTGCCCTTTTAAATTGTACAATGTTTTCGGTCGTTATGTTATTTTTTAGTTTGTGCCACATTTTAGTTTTCTCGTTTCGTAGTTTTTGCAGGTCTTTGTTCCACCAGGGAACTTTGTGTTGCAGGGTTGTAGGGTGTGATTGAGGAATTGAAAAATGGGCGCTTTCTAGTATTATTTTGTGTATGGTAGCTGCTTCTTTGTTTATGTTTGTGCTTGTTTGTCGCTGTAATGAGTGTTTTTCTGTTAACTCTGAGAAGAGTTTCCAGTTGGCTTTATCGGTGATAAAGTGTGGTCTTGGAGTGATGGTTTTGGCGTGTGTTGTGTTAGATGTAAAGAGAGTTGTGATAATGGGGAAGTGGTCACTGCCAAAGAGGTCGTCTTCGGTGTTCCATGTGCTGTCAATATGAAGGATTGGGCTGATGAAGGTAAGGTCGATATGTGTAAGTGTGTTGTGTGTGCTTAGATGTGTTGGTGATCCGTCGTTAAGTAGAATGTAGTTGGATTGGGTTATAAATTTTTAAGTGTTTTGCCTCTTAAGTTGTTGGTGTTTGAGCCCCATCTTTGTGCCAACCGTTGAAGTCACCTGTGACTACGGTAGGTACATTAGATGGTTCTAGTACAGAGTGGAGATTTTTGAGAGAAAATGTGTGATTTGGTGCAATGTAGGCTGATATTAGTCTAAATTTTAACTTTGACGTGAATTCTGCGCATATTGCGTCGAAGTCGTCGTTAAGAGCAATTTCTCGGGCTTGTATGGATTTGTGTATTAGTAGGACAACTCCTCCGTAGGAATTGGAGGTGTTTTTATACCCTTGCAAAGGGTATTATAATTTTGCCCAGAAGTTTGCAACGCATAGAAATATTCATTTCCGACCCTATAAACTATATATATTCTTGATCAGGACGACGAGCTGAGTCGATTGAGCTTTGTCCGTCCGTCTGTCTGTCTCGTCTGTCCGTCTGTCTGTTTCTACGCGAACTAGTCTCTCAGTTTTAAAGCTATCGAGCTGAAATTTTGCACAGAGTCTTCTTTTACTGCACACTGCTAATATGTCGGAACCGACCGGATCGGATGACTATATCTTATAGCTGCCATAGGAACTATCGGTTGAAAAGTGGGTCTTTGTGAGAAAAACTTTTTGTTTTTAATGTTAACGGCTCCCACTTCAGCAATTATTAATACTATACGCTTTCACATAGATTAGGAAGTTTTTGTTAAAATCGGATGACTATATCTTATAGCTGCCATGGGAACTATCAGTCGAAAAATTGGTTTTAATGAGAAAAATTTTTTTGTTTTTAATGTTAACGTGTCTCACATCAGCGATTATTAATATTAAACGCTTTTATACAGATTTGGAAGTTTTGGTCAAAATCGGATGACTATATCTTATAGCTGTCATAGGAACTATCGGTCGAAAAGTGGGTTTTAATGAGAAAACCTTTTTTGTTTTTAATGTTAACGTGTCTCACTTCAGCGATTATTAATATTATACGCTTTTACAAAGATTTGGAAGTTTTGGTCAAAATCGGATGACTATATCTTATAGCTGTCATAGGAACTATCGGTCGAAAAGTGGGTTTTATTTAGAAAAATTGTTTGTTTTAATGCTGGCGTTCTTAAACTCTGATGTATTAAAACATTTGCAAGGGTATAAAAACTTCGGCAAAGACGAAGTTAGCTTGGCCTTCTCGTTAGAAATAAGGGTGTAGTTAATGGGTATAGGTATGTAGGTTATGTATTTCATGTGTGTTTCTTGAAGGGAAATTATGTGAGGTGTGTGTTTTTTTATCATTATTTGTAGTTCACTGTAGTTATTTGAGTATCCGTTAATGTTCCATTGAATGATTTTTATAGACATTTAATCAAGGTTAAAAGGCGAGGTTTGTTTACTGTTTGTTTTTCGAGTGGGATTTAATAACTACAGTTTTGGGAGCCCCAGTCGGACTGAGTGGTCAGACTGGGGCTCGAAGTGTTAGAGGATGTTGGTGGCGTCCCCTTCGATCGCGGTCCCGTCGAGGGCACAAGGTCTGTAAGGACAATGCTTGGCAGTAATGGAACCAGCAGCCTAATAAATTTGCTGTAGGGAAAATTATATGCAATGCTTTTCGTAGCGCTATTTCATAATCCGTTATGAAGCTGGTAGGCTTTAACTCAAAATAGTTGCTGTTGATATAAGAAAACAGATGTTCGTAGGCCTCTTTTGATTTTTTCGTCAGCAAAACGTAAATAAATGGGAAAGTCTGCAATAAGAATCAAAAGTTGAGTGGAATTATTCGTTAGCAAACTGCAAACTAAGAACTTAATATGCTTACATGGTTCCCAAATTGATAGTGAACAATTAATAATTGCTTATATCCACACGAAGGCACCGTATCGAAAGTCCCATCCATGGAGTAGTGACGTTCACCTGGTCTTTTTTTAATAAGTTCCACAATGCTTGGCGATATAAAAACGGAATAGGCAAAGTTTTCCTCCAAAATTGTATCACGATAAATGGGTTGCTGGTTGTGCTTCGAAATGCCAAATTCCTCCATAAACGCGGTGTCCTCAAACAGCAATTTTGTTTCTGTTGGAGTTGTAGGATTTTTCGGCATTTGCTCACTCCTGATCCTAAACAATTGCCTTTTAATTTTGGGATATGACACTGAGGATACTGCTTCACCAATTTTTTGGCATTCCTCGTTGAAGATTTCACGAACTTCTTTTCTTTTCAAATTTTTCTCTTCACATTGGGTTTTCACATTGTTGAGCAATTCCAGCCTGTTTATTAAATCAAGTGGAGGAGCATGGTTGTGGTTATGGTCGAGGCTCAACTGAGTACACAAGCCAGTACTGGACAAAGCCACAGAAACACTACAATTTTTAATGTAGCAAACACAGCGCCTCCTTAATTTTAAACAATTGTTGTTGTGTTGGAAGCAACAACAGTTTCGAATTTTTTCGAAACCCTGCAACAAATCTGCTCTCGTAAACTAAGTCCATTTCGCGTCCACTCTGCTCGAATATCAATGATGTACTAATATCAATATAATCATGAGTAAGATGCAGAAAAGAAAAACAAATAATGAACGGTACTTTCATTCAAGAGATAACAAAATGAACGGTACTTGAAATGCTGAAGTTTCTCGTGTTCAATGCAAAAGGTATATTTTTAAAAATTCGGGCGTTATGTCACTGTTCACCGAATGCGGGCGATATGACACTTTCAAAAGTGAAATAAAGCCCGCGGGCGTTATGTCAGCGGGCGTTATTACATGCACCCCACTGTTCCGGTGACAAGAGGTTGCCCACAGGGGTCCGTCAGTGGTCCATTTATATGGAACCTGGTGATAGACACGCTTCTCCAGCGTCTGGAAACACACTGTGTTTTCAGCGCGTATGCAGACAACTTGCTGCTTTTCATCGAGGGAAATTCCCGAGCTGAACTGGAGAGGAAAGGAGCGCAGTTGATGTCCATCGTAGGCGCATGGGGAGTAGAAGTCGGTGTATCCGTTTCTACCAGCAAGACGGCTGTCATGCTGCTGAAAGGTGCATTATCACCGAATAGGCGGCCATTGATACGGTTTGCTGGAGCAAGCCTACCATACGTCGACAAATATCGGTACCTTGGCATCACAGCCTGCGAGCGGTTGAGTTTCTTCCGCACTTCACGTCTTTACGTGAAAAGCTGGCTGGAGTCGTTGGCGCTTTGGCACGCATACTGCGGATCGACTGGGGTGTCAGTCCTCGCGACAAGCGAACCATATATGCCGGACTCATGGTGCCTTGTGCACTATTTGGTGCCTCGGTTTGGTACAGCGTGACACGACGACAAGTTGTTGCCAGGAGGCAGCTCACGCGATGTCAGAGGCTCATCCTGTTTGGATGCCTACCGGTATGCCGAACAGTGTCCACTGTGGCACTGCAGGTGCTTGCTGGAGCTCCCCCGTTTGATCTGGCGGCCACCCGACTGGCCATCAGACTCAAACTGAAGCGTGACTACCCACTGGAGGATGGCGATTGGCTGTACGGTGAAGACCTGACGAGTCTGAACTGGATGCAAAGGATGGCGCGGCTGGACGAAGGCTTACTGCGCGAGTGGCAGCGTAGATGGGATGATGGTGCCGATCACGGACGAGTGACCCACCAATTCCTTCCCGATGTAAGCTTCGTTTTCAGCGAGCGTAATTTTGACTTTACGCTACGCGCCGGTTTCTTGCTGACTGACCATGGATCGCTGAACGCATTCTTGCATGCAAGGCGCCTCAGTGAAACACCTGCATGTCCATGCGGTGCGGATCTGGAGGACTGGCAACACGTGCTATGTGTCTGCCCCTTGTATGCACAATGGCGAGACCTCGATGGACTAGGAGTGCGGCAGGAAAATGGCGTCTGGATTGTGTGTGGAGTGGCAGAGAAACAGGAGAGGATGAGGATGCTTGACGAGTTTGCTGACGCAGTGTTCACGGAGCGGAAGCGGCACTTGCAGGATCCCTTGAGGGTGAGTGGGCTGTCAGTCCCGGGCTAGGCCGAAACTGACAAAATCCTCCTGGTGCTCCCCATTCTGGTGCCTGTCGGGGCCAAAAGGGGAGGACCCACCGAGCCTATCAGTACCACGGGTTGAGTAGTTGTCCAAGGCTACTCATTGAGGTCGGCCCCTTGTGGGAGTATCGTGGTGGCTGTGGTTGACACCCAAATCGCGGGTAGAGTTTCAGTCGAGACTCGACTTGGAGTTGCGTATCAACCGGGTGCTGTGACCCATAGATCAGCAGAGGTTTTAAATAAACCTCGCCCCTCACCAAGGGGGATTGTCATGACCGAAAAGCAGACATTCAATTACTACCTAGAGGACTTCAGTGTTCTAGGGGCGCTAGTCTGGCGTCACCACCCCAGACTCATCGTGCCATATGTAGAATTATGTGCATATATGGGTACCATAGTTGTGAACACAGTGATCACATTGTTGTGCTTGGTCCACGAGATAGCGGTAGAACGCTTATCTCAGTTGTAATCGCGCATTTTCTTTTGTGCTTCATTCGTAGGAGTGAGTTTAGGCAGCTTTAGGCAAGCAAGCCCGTGTGCGTGTGAGTTCGTAGCGGTTCTCTTGTAAGTGTGTGTGTGAGGTGCTGTTGATTGTTTTTATAACGCAACAGCTTTGTGCCGGTTGGTGATGTCACCACCGAAAAAGAAGCCGGCTGACGGGAAGGTGGCAAAGTCGGCGTCGACGTCACAGTTGACGTCAGATTTGCCATCGGAGAGAGTGAGAGCGGGAGCGTCGTCAGATGATGACGTTCCACTGAGCGAGAGGAAGAGGAAGGGGCGCCCGTCGAGGAGGGCAGCCTCTGAGACGGTGCTTGACCACTCTAGCATGGATGAGGATGAGTGAAGGGGAAGTGAGTGAGGGGAAAGTGAGTGAGGGGGAAGTGAGCGAGGGCTCCCATGGGAATCTTCGGAGGAACATGGGAGATGTTGCGAAGGAGAACTTTGGCTCTGCCAATAGTCTCCTTGGGCTTGTGGGGGACATTACAGGTAGGGCGGCGACTGAAGCTGCCGGTTCCGCTGAGGCGCCAGGTGTACCACCTGCTGTGGGGCGCTCGGAGCCTATGAAGCAGAATGGGCGGGCTTCAATTGCCAAGATGAAGGCCATCAGCCAGGGCGTGCTGAAATTGGCATTATGGAGTGGACTGGAGCAGACGCTGGTTTGTAGTTTTTCTGACTTTACAAGCCAGTATGAGGAAGTGATTTTTTCGCTTATCGCGGAAATGAGCGCCTAATGGTCATGCGGTGCATGGCCAGAGCAGCCAAACGCAGGTTCCACCGGTGGGTGTGCCCAGGGTAGGCTCTGTAGTGGCACCGCCACCACCTCTGGAGATGCCTCTGCCAGTTGAGACCTGGGCCTGTGTTGTCCAAAGCAGTAATGCTGCGGAAAACGGAAAGGCCGTGGTTGAAAAGGTTGTGAAGGAGGTGGGGCCAACTCTGGGGTTCGCGTCCATGAGGTGAAGCCTCTGCGAGACGGTAGGGCAATTATACGTACCCGGTCGGCAGCGGAGCGGAAGCGAATTGTGGACAACACAAAGTTCCAGGAGGTAGGGTTAGAAGTTACTGTGAACGAGCAGCTTGGGCCAAAGGTGGTAGTCATGGGCGTTCATTCGCAGATTGCTCCTGACGAGTTCATGAGTAATCTTTTTGAGATGAACCTGAAGGACAAGATGTCTTTCGAGGCCTTTAAAAAAGGCGTCAGGCTGGTCACCAAGCCCAGGGCTGGAGCTGTTGACACGACAACGAATGTCGTCCTGGAGGGTGCTGGCTCTGCCATGCAGACTCTGTTGAACGCCGGGCGTTGTTATGTCAAGTGGTTCTCGTTCAGAGTTCGGAGTCTCGATCCGGTGGTGGGATGCTATCGCTGCCTAAGTTTTGACCACAAGGTCGCTCAGTGCAAGGCTACGCAGGACGCTTGTCGTCGTTGTTGTCAGCCGGGCCACCGTGCAGCGCGTTGCAGCAATGCAATGTTCTGTCGGATGGACATCTCATGATGTCTGATGCTTGCCCGGGTTATAAAGCGATAGTCGTCCGAGCGAATGCTCGCCATTAAAATGGCTTGCATTTTACTCCAGTTGAAGTGTCAGAGATCGTATGCAGCAATGTGTGAGTTGGGCGAAATGTTGTGTGAGAGAGGCAGTTCAGTGGCCCTGCTTCAGGAACCCTACGCAACCAACGGTTGTGTACGGGGATTGCCCGCTCGTATGCGGGTATTTTCTGATAGCAGGGCCAACTCTTCTATAGTGGTGACTGACGTCAGCATTGAGTGCACTTTAGTGAGCTCGCCTGATTGGGGTGTTTGTGTAAGCCTTAATGGCAGATTTGGTAGGATTTTTGTAGCTAGCGTGTATTGCAAGTTCGGGGAACCCCTCGAACCGCATATCGCGTATATGGATGAGGTGCTACTACTGGATAGTAGCGTAAGGATGACTGCATCCTTGGTATTGACGCGAACGCGTCATCACCTATGTGGTTCAGCTAATATCCAGACAAGCGTCTGGGTATTTGAACTACGCAAGGGGTGAGACGCTGGCCGAATGGGCTGTGTCCCAGGATGTTCGGGTACTAAACGAACCCAGTGAGTGGTACACGTTTGATGGACCGGTGGGGAAAAGTGACATTGATGTCACTTTTGTGAATGAGGCAGCAATGAAAGTGTTTGAGTTCTCATGGAATGTTCTGGGTGGGTTTGGTGTGAGTGATCATAGTCCAATTAAGCACTTTTCTCAGTCTGCTATTAGTGAATCCGCAGCTGATAGAAGAAATGTATACGAACTTAAAGGTTCAACTTGCGGAGATGAAAAAAGAAGAGCAGTTCATTCTTTCAATATTTTTAAAATATTTTGAAAAGCAATGGATGGTAAAGGTAAGAATAATCAACTGTGCTACTTGTTTTGTAGAGTTACCCGTACTTCAAAAATTCTGAAAAAAATATATATGTATGTGAAAAAATGTAGAATGCGCCGCAGGCAAAAAAGATTTAAGCGAGAAGGCCAAGCTAACTTCGTCTTTGCCGAAGTTTTTATACCCTTGCAAATTTAATACAACAAAGGTTTAAAAAGCCAAGAATAAAAAAACTATTTTTCTAAATAAAACCCATTTTCGACCGATAGTTCCTATGACAGCTATAGAATATAGTCATCCGGTTTTGACCAAAACTTCCAAATCTTTGTAAAAGCGCATAATATTAATAATTGCTGAAATGAGACACGTTAACATTAAAAACAAAAAAGTTTTTCTCATTAAAACCCTCTTTTCGACCGATAGTTCCTATGACAGCTATAAGATATAGTCATCCGATTTTCACATAAACTTTCAAATCTGTGTAAAAGCGTATAATATTAATAATCGCTGAAGTGAGACACGTTAACATTAAAAACAAAAAAAATGTTCTCATTAAAACCCACTTTTCGACCGATTGTTCCTATGGCAGCTATAAGATATAGTCATCCGATTTTGACAAAAACTTCCAAATCTATGTGAAAGCGTATAATATTAATAATCGCTGAAGTGGGAGACGTTAACATTAAAAACAAAAAAGTTTTTCTCACAAAGACCCACTTTTCGACCGATAGTTCCTATGGCAGCTATAAGATATAGTCATCCGATCCGGTCGGTTCCGACATATTAGCAGTGTGCAGTAAAAAGAAGACTCTGTGCAAAGTTTCAGCTCGATAGCTTTAAAACTGAGAGACTAGTTTGCGTAGAAACAGACAGACAGACGGACAGACAGACAGACGGACGGACAAAGCTCAATCGACTCAGCTCGTCACCCTGATCAAGAATATATACAGTTTATAGGGTCGGAAATGAATATTTCTATGTTTGCAGTTGCGAAAATTATAATACCCTTTGCAAGGGTATAAAAAGAAGTACAGACAGTAATTAAAAAAAAAAAATCGCTCGATTTGGAGTACGGGTAACTCTACAAAACAAGTAGCAAAATTACTTTTACCAACATTTTCTTAAACTTTTTTTTTAGATCACACCCCAGCATTTTTCGGTGTTTTCCCACAACATAAGAACTACGAGCTCTTTAGAATCTTTCAACGCAGCATTGGCTAGAAAGCTTCAAAAGCATGGGCGTTTTTTTCGGTTCCTCGATGTTATTCGAGATGAGGACTTTTGTTCGTCTGTTAATCTTAACAATGCTCTTGATGGAGATTTAAGTGTCCTAGCTGCCAAGCGCAGAAAGCAGCGAGTTAGAGAGGCTAAAATTGAGAAGCTGACGGACGATCTGAAGAAAAATGCTTTGATCAAGTGGGAAACGACATTTGAAGCATTGGACTGCTATTCGGACATTGAAGAGGCAGATCAGGACAACAAGTTTATTCATACTCAAATGATGTATGTGGTAAAATGCATAATTTGTATGGAAAATGCGCGGGATATACTACTCCAGCCATGCAATCATTTCAAAATTTGTTCTGAATGCTTTAATAAATTGGTAGAAAAGGCCAAAAAGAACAATTCGCAATTGCTCTGCCCCTATTGCAGACAAATTGTTGAAAAAAATCTTAAAATATTTCAATAAATAAAATATAATGAGTTTCCTTTGTACAAGTGTATACAAAATATACTCAGAATTTGTTTTTTCTTTTCGGGCGTAAAGTGTTATGAAGCCCGAAAAAAGTGACATAGTGACCCGCGGGCGATATGACACTTTCAAAAGTGAAATTCTTGAAGAAGAAACGAAAGGCCCGAGTCAGATTACTGGAGGGAGTTAATGACCTCTTATCACGCACGAAGATAGACGAGTACTGGGCGAATAGATTGCACAAGTCTGTTGATGGAAGCGTTCTCCGTGAAGCAGCTAACTTCAAGCAGCAACACGGATGGGTCAGTCAACCCACGCGTTTATTAACAGGGAAGGAATATTTAAACGGAATCAAACTGCGGATAAATGCCCTACCTTCAAGGTCTCGTACCACGAGGAGAAGGCTCGAATTGGCGAGGCAGTGTCGAGCAGGATGTGATGCTCCCGAAACAACAAACCACATCCTGCAAAAATGTTATCGTACGCATGGGAGGCGGATACTAAGACACAACAGCATAGTAAAGTACCTCAAGAATGGGCTTGAGACACGAGGCTTTGTTGTCATTGCTGAACCAAGTCTGCAGTGCGAGAACGGACTAAATAAACCGGATCTGGTGGCGTACCGTCATGATCGCACTCTTGTGATCGACGCACAGATTGTGACTGACGGACATGATACTCTCGACCTTGCGCACCAAGGTTAGGTCGAGAAGTATGACAGACAGGACATACGGACGGTGTTGAGAAGAGATTTCCGGCTAGACGGGCAGACGGAAGTAGTATCGGCGACACTTAACTGGAGTGGCATCTGGAGTGGTCAGTCGGTCAAACGGCTGATCAACCTGGGTGTCATTACAGCTGGTGACAGCAGTGTCATCAGTGCCAGGGTGCTGTGGGATTTCAAAGTGAAGATGTCCCATCAAACAGTTAATCGTGCATTCTAGTATTAGCTTCAACTATATACTAGTATCTTTAGAAGATTTCCTCACCTTCGCGATCAAAAAAAAAAAAAATAGCCAAATGTTTTTTTCGATCGCTCCGCAAGTCAAAATTATTGTTGCCTTCGTCGCTTTTGTTTTTGTTCCCCATGCGAGTCCCAAGTTTTGTGAGTGTCGCGGCCACAGCAGCCTCGCAGTACACCGGTTGTTGCTGATAAGCAACTTCAGTCGCGTAAACAAAGCAATAAAACTTTTTGCGGTAAATCGTGTGTTTTACCGGTGAACTTTTGAGAGTGTGCGTGCGAGCTGTACCAGCCAGCTTCTGTCTGTCGTGTGGTTCGTGTCTCGGAATTTTGTTCCAAAAACCGCCGATAGAGGGCGCGTGGTTTGTGTCGCGGATTTTGGTACCGGAAACCGGCGACAGAGTTCGCTCAACATGCGTGAAACGCCTACGCCAGGCGCGCTGAGCCGCTCATCGAGCATGGCCAGCATAATGAGCGAGGGTAGCTCGAGCAGTACCCGTCGCCGAGGAAGAAGGGGAAAGAGGAGCAAAGTGCCCTCTGACGACTCGCCGCCATTGTCGTTGGCATATGGGGAGACGAAGCGGGCCGCAATGGACGGTGAGTTGCCATCTGAGGAGCACGTTTTCGCTGCTCCAGCCGACCCCTTTGTCGCTGCCCCTACTGACGCTGCCGCTGCTGCTGCTGCTGCCGCTGCTTCCCCTGCTGCTGCTGCTGCTGCCGCTCCCGCTGCCGTTGTTCCCCCTGCTGCTGCATCTGAGTCAGTGAATGCCTCCGAGCTGACTGCCGCTCTTGCCACGGTCAAAGCTGCGTCCGCCCGAGATGTGGCTGTTTGCCCCGTGGCTGATGCTCCGCGCTGCCTGGCGACTGACATAGTCGCCCAAGGCGCGTCGGCTGTCCTAGCCGAGCTGTCCGCAGTACAGCTGAGCGTCAAGGACGCAGTTTTTAGAGGCAGGATGGACGCTGAGGCTGCTCACGCGGTTCATGCGGCGATTGCGCGCTACGACGCTAGTCGTAGCGATGCTGCTGCGGAACTCCGCGTTGGAGGTCGCCTCGAAGGTGCAGGTGCAGGCACCCCCGGCTGCTCAAAACTTCGCTGCCCCTGTTGCTGTTTCGGCTGTACCCACAGCTGCCCCGCGGTTGAACAAGCCAGTTCAGACGTGGTCTGCTGTGGTGACCAGCCGGGACCCCGCCGTCACGGGTAAACAGGTAGCGGAGAAAATTCGGAAGGAAGTGGCTCCAGCCCTTGGCGTCCGTGTCCACGACGTGCGTGAGCTGCGTCGTGGTGGTGCCATTATCCGCACACCTTCGGTGGGCGAGATAAATAGGGTGCTTGCAAACGCCAAGTTTACTGAGGTTGGCCTCGCTGTCGAGCGAAACCGGAGCCCAAAGCCGAGGATCACCGTGTTCGACGTGGACACGAGCATACTGCCGGAGGAGTTCATGGAGGAGCTCTATGGGAACCATTTCAAGGAGCAGCTCACAATGGCAGCCTTCAAATAAAGTGTCCACCTGGAGACCAAGCCTTGGTCCACCACTGACGGCGACAGAGTCAATCTGACGCTCGAAGTGGACGAGAGTGCACTGGCCGTACTTGAGGAGACCGGACGGGTCTATATCAAGTTGTTTTCATTTCGATGCCGGTCGCTCGTGCGTACCTATGCGTGTCATAGTTGCGTTGGATTCGATCACAAGGTGTCTCAGTGCCGATCGAAGGACGTCACATGCCGTCAATGTGGCGACACTGGCCACACTGCCGCGAAGTGCACCAAGCAGGTGAGCTGCAGAAATTGCAGACAAAAGCGGCTACCCGATGGGCATCACATGCTCTCGGGGACATGCCCTATTTACGGTGCGGTGCTAGCGAGAGTGGCAGCTAAATATTAAAATGCTTAGCTTCATTCAAGCAAATTGTGGTCGTGGCCGAGCTTCGACTATCGAGCTCGGAGTCCGCATGCGCGACTCTGGCCACTCGATCGCACTTGTGCAGAAGCCCTACGTGGACAGGAGAGGAGAGATAACGGGCCTTCCATCCAGGATGCGCGTTTTCACCGATCTCCGGAAAAAGGCTGTCATCATCATCGATGATCCAGATGCCATATGCATGCCAATAACACCGCTGATCACCGAGTTTGGCGTGAGCGTCACTGGAAGATTTGGCTCCATCTTCCTGAGCTCCGCATACTGCCAATTCAACACCGAACTGAAGCCGTACCTCGAGTACTTAGATGCAGTGCTGCTGTTAGGCAGCCGCACTCCTGTTATCTTTGGCCTTGACGCAAATGCAGTATCCCTCTTGTGGTTCAGTAAGCTCTCCGAGCATGCTCGGAGACATGAGAACTACAACCGGGATGAGCTGCTGTCCGAGTGCTTACTCAGAAGCCGAGCCAGTGTACTTAACGAGGCCAGCGAGGTGTACACGTTCGTCAATCGTCAATCGACAATCGTCAACGATGCAGCGTCTATGTGGGCCACATATGACTGGAGAGTGGGCGAATGGGATCTGAGCGACCACAACATTATCACTGTTGTGGTGACGCGTGACCCATCAGACACACTTGAGAGCTTTGCTCCTGTGCCGTCCTGGAGCCTCTCAAATGCGCGTTGGCGATTGTTCGGTGGGGAAGCAGTTCGACTAGCAGCCGAACTGCCCGAGGACTTCGAGGAAACGCTATTGGACGACCAAGTGTCTGCAGTGTGCTCGCTCGTGCACCAGTTGTGCGATCAAGTGCTGGGACGCAGACCGCTGAGAGCTCAACGGAGAGTAGTTTGGTGGACCGCCGAACTTAACTCAGAGCGCCAAGAAGTCGGGAGACTGAGGCGTCAGCTCCAGGATGCTCATCGTAGTGGCAACGACGAGGTCGGGCGACTTGCTGCTGCACTGAGGATCTCCTCGGGGCAGTACAAGAAGCTCATCCAGAAGGCGAAGGAGGACAACTGGCGTCGCTTCGTGGGAGATCACCGAAATGATCTATGGGGGTCTCTATACAGAATATGCCGGGGACGAAAGAAGACTACCGATATCGGAAGCCTTCGTTCAAATGGTGAGCTGGTCGTAACATGGCACGACTGCGCGGGTGTGCTCCTCCGTAACTTTTTCCCAGTTGCGGAGTCGAATGCGCACATCGCCATCCCCGAACGAGGCTCCTCCAGCCC
>JAEIFU010004117.1:0-19435 GCA_018904235.1 Lordiphosa stackelbergi | reverse complement strand
GGATCTGGGTGGGATCTGGAAAGGATCAAGGTGGGATCTATGCGGGATCTGTTCGGGATCTGGGTGGATCTGGGCGGGTTCTGGGTGGTTTTTGGAAGGGATCTGTGTGGGATCTGAATGGGATCTGGGCGAGATCTGGGTGGGATCTGGGTAAGATCCGGGCGGTATATACGTGGGATCATCGTAGGATCTGGTTGGGATCTAAATGGGATCAAGCTTGGTTGGATCTGGGTTGGATCTGGATTTCTACTCCCCATTAATTTTCTTCCTTCGAAAGTGTGCCCTTGCTGATTTATATACCATTAAGAGAGCTTGTGATTTGAAAACAAGCTCTTCGACTAAGCATCATGTTTCACGTCAAAGACTCGTGAGTGCTAACGACACTCACACCTTTTTTTTCCTCTGAGGCAGAGTTCCCCAACGAAAGCCCCGGGAACCGTACCGCTCAAAGTGCCGAAGTCAACCTTTATGGTGTGTTAGAGAGAGACACAGTCACGTTTTCGCTCTCTCTGCTTGGGTAACCCTGCTCTTAGGTCTGCATCGATGTGTAAGCTTACAAACCTAGGCTCGGATAACAATATGAATGTATGCGACAAACTATATGCGCTCCCTCGTTTTCTCTCACACTGACTTGCTCTCTGCTTGTGCTAAACTCTGGCGCTCTTTTAAGTCAGCAATTTCAATAAATTTTTACAGTTTGATCTTCGAGAGCGGTTTATACGATTGACGATTTGGGCCTGGTATGAGGTTGCTCTCGACGACGTGCCTGGGGTGGATTTATTCGGTTGAGGGAAGCCTGGAGATCTTGTTTTTGTTTTTTTTTTCGGTCACGGTGTATTACTACGTAGTAATGGTAAATTATGTAACAAGTAATTTACACCAGTGATGGCCACACCTGGCCCGTAGGATCCGAAACACACTTCGCTATTCACACCGAGACAAGCAGAACGCATTTCAACATTTGTGCCAAGAGAGCAAAAAGCGTTTAAGTCGCTGGCCAGCGCTCGATGAAGCAGCTCAGAGCCAGTTTGCGTTGTTTTTTTTTTCGTACACCAATACACTCTCAATTTTTGGCCTCGGTATTCTTTCTTTACCTTGTCAGGAATTCGATCTCAGGAACTTCAGAACTTAACACGGAAGGCTGCAATTTAGCGCATATCAGTATATTCATATATCACGTTGATATATCGATCAAATCTTAGCAGTGTTGTTAAGTCACTTACTTAGGACGACAGAACGTCACAGTATTTCATACAATTAAAAACACTTTGGCTTTTGCTTTGATGCTCATATGCTGTTCGAAAGTATTTCTATTTAAGGCCTATATCCAGCACTCCGTAAAATTTATTTCGTTACAGTATTTCAGATAAGTAGAAATACTTTCTAAAAACACATGAACATCAAAGCAAAACCAAAGTGTTTCTAATTATATGAAATACTGTAACGAAATAAATTTTACGGAGTGCTGGATATAGGCCTTTATGTGAAATACTGTAACGAAATAAATTTCTGTCGTTCTTAGAGATGAGAGTATAACAAAAAAACAAGAATAGTGCATGATAGTCACGTGACTCCTTAGATAAGACTGGTACAGAGTATATTATAGTCGGGCTTGACCGACTTTCTCTCTTGTTTTGTGAATGCGAAAAATTGAAACAAAAAGTCAGTCTCTCTCAGCTTTGGTCGTTTCGTTTGGAATCGTGGATTCTCTGTATCTGGTGCCAAAGTCGTTTGTACCAGTGCATGATACAACTAATACAGGTATGGCGCTCAGGCAACATTTTGAACTAGTCGTGAGACAGAGACTAAGCGCTAGAGTGAACGGGTCTCATACATACAAATTTAGTATGTGTGTGGAGCAAAAAAGGAATGAAGGAACAACAAAAACGCGAAGGCCAAGCCAACTTCGTCTTTGCCGATGTTTTTATACCCTTACAAATGTTTTGAAACATCAGAGTTTAAGAACGTCCGCATTAAGACAAACTATTTTTCTAAATAAAACCCACTTTTCGACCGATAGTTCCTATGACAGCTATGGAATATAGTCATCCGATTTTGACCAAAACCTCCAAATCTTTGTAAAAGCGCATAAAATTGATTATTGCTGAAGTGAGAAACGTTAACATTAAAAACAAAAAAGTTTTTCTCATTAAAAACCTCTTTTCGACCGATAGTTCCTATGGCAGCTATAAGATATAGTCATCCGATTTTGACATAAACTTCCAAATCTGTATAAAAGCGTATAATATTAATAATCGCTGAAGTGAGACACGTTAACATTAAAAACAAAAAAGTTTTTCTTACAAAGACCCACTTTTCGACCGATAGTTATTAGCAGTGTGCAGTAAAAAGAAGACTCTGTGCAAAGTTTCAGCTCGATAGCTTTAAAACTGAGAGACTACTTTGCGTAGAAACAGACAGACCGACAGACAGACGGACGGACAAAGCTCAATCGACTCAGCTCGTCATCCTGATCAAGAATATATATAGTTTATAGGGTCGGAAATGAATTTTTCTATACGTTGCAAACTTCTGGGCAAAATTATAATTCCCTTTGCAAGGGTATAACAACATAGCTATCAGAACAGAAACCCACCCTTTAAATTCCCGTCGGAAAAACAAAAAACAATGCGAACGGTCATGGAGCAATTAGAATTAGAGAGAACGTTTGCGCTGCCTCTCAATTTTGCTGGTGCTAAACGATAGTGCCCAAATAGATACTTATAGTGCTCAAACAGATACTTCAAAGTGACAGTAGGAAATCACTGTGGTTAGAGGGAGACGACCATAACCCAAATGTATCCAGAGAGAGCGAACAGCTGACCAAAACGTAGTACTATGTTTCGCTCTTGACAGGGATCAAAAAATACTAGAGAGAAAGGTTGTTCGGTCGACACCGCTTCTGTCAGAAAATTGTCAGCTGTTCGTTCTTATTTACACTCTCTAGATACTTTTTGGTCAGCTGTTCTCTCTCTCTGGATACATTTGGGTTATGGTCGTCTCCCTATAAGCACAGTGATTTCCTACTGGCACTTTGAAGTATCTTTTGGGCACTATAAGTATCTATTTGGGCACTATCGTTTAGCACCAGCAAAATTGAGAGGCAGCGCAAACGTTCTCTCTAATTCTAATTGCTCCATGCTCTTGAGATTCCGGCATCGACTGACAAGCTACGTCGCACTCCCTGCGCTGCAGCTTCACCCACACAAACATATTAACTGAGAGAGAGAGAGAGAGCGGATTAATAAGTGTGACCGCTTCTTGTTTTCTTGTTAATCCTAGTCTCTCCTGTACAATTTCCTACATTTGTTATATCATAAACCAGTGCCGTGCAATAGGTAAAGAAAATGCAATTTCATTCGGAATTGACAACACAAAAAACGAAATTGATGCGGAATAGCGTACGACTTACTTATTAAAAAGTAGTGAAATTGAGAACATGCCTGATTGTCTATGTTTTTCCTGTTTGGTTTTTCGTATAAACGTGCTCTTTTCGATTTTATGAAAGTGCAAGTCTCCACAATGATTAATATCATTAAAAGACTAACATATTTTCTAATAATATCCACACTTTTTAACTTCATTTTATTTTATAACTAAGAATCAAAAAAAAAAAAAAACCCATTACCAAATGATCACAATATCATAATTTTAAACGACATTTTTCTCGCAGTGTAACTGTGTTAAGCTTTTGATTCTCAAAGTCGTCTAGAAAATTTGTAAATATTTTGCTTGTTCTTTATATAAATACGGAAATTCTTTTACCTAAATTTTGACTATGAAAATATTAGGAAAATTAAACAAGTTCTTTACAAAAGAAAAAGCTTAAATCATTTTCAATAAGACTTATTTTCAAAAAGTGACGAACCGGACCGCCTCTTTTTGGAAAAAGATCTGTTGTGTATTTTTAGTGAGTGCTTTTTTGAAGCCTTTTAGCCTTATGCATAAACATGGCCTTGCCCAAGATCCCCCGTAGCTCTTGCTACCTTTGCCAATCATATTTGAAATGTCGCATTTATAATTTCAGCAACGGAATTCCATTGATGAATTTGGTCTTGATTTTGTTGTCTGTTGACGTTCTTTTAGTTTATTTTTTATTTGAAAATTGTTTTACTGGCGCCTACTTAACATCCAGCGACTTGGAAAGTAAGTGGCTTTCGGTCTGCCTTTTTTTTTTGTTTTGCTGGCGCATTCCACAGAAATTGATGGCGCCAAAATTCAAGAAGCCGGGCCCTAGTCCGTTTTTGGGAACGGCAAACCAACATCATTCATAGCCAGTTGAAGGAGTGGAGCGCATTTGTCCCATAAATGTCAATTTGTCTGAGTTTTTCACGTCGACGCTTCGATGACAATTCCAGGGGGCCTTGAGCCCCGCAAGGCCTTAAGTTATTCCGCACGCAGTGTCTGCTGGCGGCCATAATATGAATTTTGAATATTTGAAAAGAAAAAGAAAATTCTGCAATTGCACGATTGGGTCAGTGGGTTGAGCATTTAGGAACCGTTATTCATTAATACAAATTATGTCAAAATAATCACGCCACCAGCCGGAGCACAGTGATAAATGAGTGTCGCCTCCAGGGTGCACTCGAAACGCTTGCTCGGCTCGGCTTGGGACCTGGGACACGAACGGGCAAGAACTTAATTACATGTGCAAACTGCGAGAGCCTGTCAGCGCGAACGGATGAGGAGTTTGCGTCATTTGAATGTCATCATTACGGCCCCTGTCCTTCGTTTCGGTTCCTGGCCAGGGCCATGCTTGACGCGACACTGATCCGATTTCGATTGTAACTCCGATCATTAATTATTTTATTACGGAAATCAAAATGTCAGTCGCTTTTCAGCGCTGCGCGTATTAAAAAATGTTTTCTCTCTTTTGGGTTTTGTGCCTTTTTTCCCCCTTTGTGCCATGGGCTGTGTTTACATAATGTGGAAAATTAATGATGAATTTGTTAGCTAAGTGACATGAATCGGAAATGTTTGGCGTGTGAGTGCGAAAAGTTCATAAATGAAAAATGGTTGCGATTACTTTCAGAGACAAGCTAGTTGTAGGAAAGGCGAAACTCAAATTGCATATTATTTTCTCTTACAAAATTGAAAATATGTGAAAACTTTACTCAGTTTTTCCACTACAACTTACCGTTATTGAAACAATTATAATGCACTTAAATCAATATTCCAACCAATTGTTTCAGTTGAAAATTATATAAAACAGATATGGTTAAAATGTGTCGCCACAGCAACTGGGTGTAGACCTGCCTATCCTGCCTAGAAATGAACGCAATCCACCAATTAGTTAGTAAAGCGCTTCAAGAGAAAATCTATAGAGGGCTTAAAATTACAGACAAGCCGTCATGACCGTAATGATGTACAATGGGCGTGTTCACCAGCATACACAATCATCTAACAAAAATCATCAAAAAAAAAAAGTGTTAGTCTGCTGGTGAAACGAGTTTGATAGAATTTTTAGGCAACAAAGTTATCGATATATTTTTGTTGGCGGAAGGTTTGAATTTTTGACAACAAACAGCTTAATATAATTAAGAACTGACTTCTAAATATTTAAGACCGTCGTCAATAGCACCAACTGCTCCTGGAAATCAACATAAATTTTCCTTAAGACGTTGTTAGCCATTTAATGTTTGTTGTAAGCCCGGCCCCAGCGAGAACGTGCACATAAAATCGAATATCCGATGGCCAAATCTTTGTCCTTTGTCGAAACGTACACTTACCATCAAGAAGGACTCCAATCCTGTCCGAATAAGGACAATTCGTTTCCGCCCCGCCACGATCCCGACCAACAAATTTTAAATCAATAGCGTCGCGCCTGATCCCCTACTTCTCTCGCTTCCCGCTGGTATCCCGTCGCGAGCTCATCTCTAGCTATGAGTCCTTAACGATGCACGGGACATCATTAAATAATCCCTAAATTTGTTCCTTCTATATTTTTGTACTGTCCCAACTAGTAGTGTGACCAAAATATTTGAGATTCCTTCTACTTAGAGCTGGGCAATGGCAAAAAAGATGAAGTAATGTGCGCCCAAGCCCGCTGCATGCCTGCCAATAAGGCAGTGACCCGTTAGGGCCCAGACCTGAAGTAAGATTTTTTCCGATTCAGGTTAAACGAGGACCAGGTGACCCTAGCTACAGCGCAAGCCGGAAGGTAATTCCATCGTTCCGTAACCAGGCGCCGGGTTTCATTCCTTGTGATTATCTTGTATGAAGTTATGGGCATCCCTATCAAGCTCTTCTCTGGGAGGAGCTGAATGGTAGTGCCTTGACAAACTGTGATGAGGTGTCCATGTACCCAGATAAAGATAAGGTGGTTTCAACGCGTACGCAGGGCTTCTCCTTTTTGGAGTGGCGGCTTTTCAAGATTCCCTCCTCCTCCGCAACAACCAATGGAGCCTTCAGAGCCTTGTACGAATTTCCGTGAGCTACTGGCGAAACCACGTCGTCGCCACAAGGTATACTAAACAAGGTAGGCCCACTCGCTCTCTCACAACTCCTTATATTTGTGTCAAAAAAGAGCGAGAGCGAGAGAGTAATATATTTCAATACAAAGCCTACTAAACTACTAAGTAAAACACAAAAAATTCGTCCCCGGAGATGCTTTGCTTACAACAGTTGCTTACTGACTGAAATTAAACAAGTTGTCAAGAGCGAGAGAGTGAGTAGGGCCTACCTTGTTTAGGTATACCTTGGTCTGCCATTTCATTTATTAATAAAAACAAAGAGGTTTCCACATTCATTTTGCATTTGCCTTCTCAAAATTGCTTGTTTGTTTACTTCTGACAGCTGTGTGCTATCGATAACAAATCATAATCAAGCAATTCTAACAAACTATTTCTTTCCCAGCAAGAAATCTAACTGGTAAATAATTGTCAGTTAACTGGTATAGCTAACTGTTAAAATACGGAAAGTTTCTGGTCAAACGAAATGGGCGTCGGGAAGATTCTAATCGAAAGTCGACCTATCGGTGAGCGTACGTGTGAGGTTAGTCCTACCAGGACTGGTAAGCAAATTCGTCAGTACTATCCTATAAAATACTTATACATTTTTTAAAAATAAAAAGTACTATAAATTGTGAAACTAATAATTTGCCATTTTATGCGAATGCGGATTTGCGAATTTCTTTACAAAAGTCGTCTTTGCCGAACAAATCTGAATAGAGATAAAATAAATTTGATATACAAATTGTTATAAATAAAAAATAACGGATTATTTACCTGGGAATATATTATTTAATAATAATAAAATTCTTTAATGCTCGCTTGCCGTGTCTTCCATCGTAATTGAAGTCGGATGCAGATTCGTCAGTGATTACTCTTCGGAAAACCTCATCAAGGATTTAGAAAACTTCATTTTTCCTAAGACTCGTTTCTTAAAATTTGGATATTTTTATTTTTTCACCATATTTTTTAGTGAAAGACTTACCATTGCGTTTTCAAAATTATTTTATTTCAATCTTGCTCAAAGTCAAGCAGTTGAGCCACCGATCATGCTTCATGCTTCTTGGAACTTTCAAAGTCATCTAGCTGTTCATAATTTTATATTGCAGCTTGAAAGCTGCGTTTTTCAGCTGACACTAAGTTTTGATTTGTTTTTTTATTCTTATTTCTTAAGTTTCACTACAATGATAAATTTTTAACACCAATTGAATTCACCAACCCGTTCGCTTCCATACGACAAACGAAACAAAAAAATTTACAGAAATAATTGAAACCAACAAATTGGTGACCGTGTAAAAATCAAAAATAAGAGAAAGGTGTGTGCCAGGACCAACATAAAGGAAAAACAAAGTAATTCAGATAGGATACGGAAAGATAACTAGAGATTATTTAAAATGATATGTGGTTTACTTTGAAACAAAGCAAACAGAAAGACTTGATTGTTTTTCGTTTATTTTACTTCATAAGAGTGTGATGCGACACGAGTCAATTTATTGTCATATGTAATAATAAAGATTAAAAAGAAAGACAGGAGGCGGAGGCGCAGCGCAATATTTTGACGCGCAGAAGTATTTGTGTTTTGTTGTTTCGGTTTTCCAGTTAGAGGTCGGAAAATCGTCGTTCGATAATGAGATTCAGAAGAGCGCAGAATTGACTTGCGGAAATTTACATCCGTGGAAAGTGGAACGTACCAATTACTGTTTTGCGGATTCCAGAACTCTCTTCACAGACAGACTGAAAGCGAATGATTGAGTCCCACGATCCGACTTCAACGAGCCTTCATCAAAAGAAAGAAACGACGAATATCCAGAATAGCTTAAATAGATGAGTCTTCTGCAAACGCTTTATAGATGCTACCGTATCAAACTTACTTGACGCAAATTTTTTGAATATGCGGCATTTAGTGAGGATGCTATGCTACTTAAAGCCACAGTATTACAAGAAATTCTAGAGATAATAGACGTTGATATCTAAGATCGTAGAATACAATTTAGAGAAGTAACGTTCTATAACTCTAAAATTTTACCTAATAGTTACGATAATGTTCTGCAAGCTAAAACTTAGTTATCCAAGTAGCATTAGTGTCAGTGTTATTCGCTTGCTGAAGTTCTAAATGAATTTTTCCTTTTTTTTTTCTTCTCTTTAAAATTTATATATATCTCATAAAATGGGAGTGTGAGAACTGGGGCTCTTTCTAAGTTTAAGATCTGTTTCATCTGATCGGCAAGAATCTCCCGACGTAGGCCGTAGTAGTCGCAAGCTGTGCTATTCAAGCTGTGTTTTTGATGTAGTTTTCATATGTTTTTTTTGCCATCTAATCTGCGCTTGATGAAACAAAACACGTCAACTGTTAAATATTTAATATAATTAAGATTTTTTAATTTAATTCTGAAAATCCCACCGTTGCGTAGCACCAGAAGATGCAGTCTAGCACCTAAAGCAAAGAAGAACTAAAGATCCCAAGAGATCTTCATAATTCTTTATAACTCGTTAATAGAATGAAACACGAATCACACACACACACACACACACATTAAAGGTAGTTTAAAATTATTGTTTTAGGTTCCTCTTATTTATGCATGTGGCGGCTCATAAGGAATGCTCTACCGTTCCCTTTCCACTCCATATTTGTGTATTGATTTTTGGGTATTCATAATGAGCATTGGGATGCTGGCTTGCTGGTGTCTGTTGGTCTGGTAGAACGAAAACAAAAGGAAGCCATAAATTAGATCTATGAATCAAACAGATATCTGATTTCTTGACCACTGATAAAAATATTTATATACTCATCTCATGCGAGGCATAATTCTTGGTCGATAGAGATTTTTAATGGTGATGCCTCGGCAGACATTTGGTCTGTGTAGTCTCTCAGATGAGATCATATCATAAACATTTGTACAGGGTTTCGTTCTTTTGGGAAATTTGGAAATCAAATAGCTTTAGTTTTAAAGACATGCCACGCCATGTGTGATTTTCCTCCCCAATCAAAAAAAAAAAAAAAAAACACCGCAAAGAAGCTGCAATTAAAAGCAACTGGAAGAACATAAGCCATAATCCATTTCTACACATAAATCCAATTAGGATTTGCCAGGCCTGACCGAGAGTAGATAACAAACATTCCATCCCCGTCTCCGTCTCCACAAACCCAAGTGCAAGTGTCCGAGTTGCTGCTAGACAAAAGTAAAAGTAAATCACTCAACGCGATTTTCGCTAATAACCAATATATGGTCGGTGATGCTCCTGGGAGCACACATGGCACCCCCATAATGAACTCAATCAAAAATCGATTTGTTGTACCAAGGAGAGTACACACATCAAATGGAATTTATGCGATAAATTTACCCAACAGATTGGCCAACTTATGAAAGGGAATTATTAATTTGGCCGGTTGTGTTCCCGGAGACCTGCCCGGGGGGACACAAAAAGAACTTGTCAACTGTCAAATGCTGTGGCAGAGCCATTAAGAAAGAGGAACCCATATAAGTGTCCGACTGCCTGGCTGAAAAAATATTGTCATCATAAAGCGATGCAAAGAAGCCGTTAAATATTATTAAGGAGACCATTTAAATTCATTAATGAGCCAAACTCAAACATCGTGCCAGAGATTTACATACGAGTCGCTTTTTTGTTTCTTACCTGCAGCCTTTACGATCGCAGGCCCCAAGTCACGAAAATGAAAGACGACCGGGTAGCGGCCATGTCCCATGTCTGGCGGCTGGTCCATCCACATCCACATCCTCGTTAAAACAAATGAGAGACGAGCGAGCCAGCGAGCCAGCGAGCGAGCGAACGAGATGCGAAATTAAATTAAGCAAATGAAAGCCCACGTTGACAATTTTCATATCTGGGCCCAACGCATATTGGCGAATATTGCTTAAAAACGTCAATAATTCATTTGTTATGCCTGCACATTGAATGTCGGCGACATGAGATATCGCCCCGGGACCAGTCCACAGTCCACAGTCCAGCCGCCGTTCACCATCCTTGATTCACTCAGACTCAGCGTGTTGCGTGTTGAATGTGGAGCGCGGATTTGTGCGAGGCGCTTATGCAAATTAAGATGAAATGGATGAAGGCGAAAGGTCTCAGACCTTGATAAAAAATAATCAAAATTTTAGTACAGCTTCTAAGGGCCATAATAAAACTAGCAGAGAGCTTACTTTTTCAGCGTTTGTTTCATGCTGATATAGCCAATAAAGCCACCGTTTTTATCTAGTTCAATAATGTTTGAATTAACACGATTTTGAGCTATGATTACTTATATTTTGAGTCTAGCAATCTTTGAATTTAAAGCTTTTGAAAATCTAATTTCAATGCTGCGTGGAAAAATATTTCAAATCAAACGTTTTTTTTTCGAAATGGAATTAAAGGAATTAATCTACGGACGAGAAGTTTCATACAAAAATTAAGGACAGAGGTAGCAAAAGTAACGATTTCGCCACACTTAATACCTAATACTACGCTTACATTTATTGTTGCGCCTAACAGCACATTTGTGTAGTCTATATAAATAGGCGGAGGGCATCGTTATACTTTGAACAGTTCAACTAGCATTGACGTTACTCAATGTCTCGTCGCCGTTCTTGGATTTTCAAGCCATCATCGATCAACTTAAGTTGGTGGCGTTGCCGGACTTCGATAGCGGAAGAATTGTTTAAAAGCCTTCCTTAATATTAATTAACAGAGCATCAACATTAATGTTAGTAATGTTAGCGCATGCTGCCCCCAAAAATATGACAAAATTTGTGACCCTTAGGGAAAAGCCGAAAAGTAGGCAACCTATTTTTTTACAGGCACCGATCCCAAATAAATGACAAAAGGACCGAAGATTAATAAAAATAACAACAAATACAACAAAAAATGTATATGCTAGAGTGATTTGTCGAAGTCAATAGTCAGCTTTCTTTTAATCTTTGTTTTCATATTTATTGGCAGCAGGTAGAGAAATAAAACACCGCTGATTGAGTAGTACGACCAAAGACATTATAAAAATATCTGCATATTGCAAAACCAATATTTGGCATCTATATTTGCTGCATTTGCTTTGCTCATGTTCAAGGTTAGCCATCTAGAAGGATTTCGTTGCCATCTACTTTATCCTCATTGATTTCAAAACCATGTACATGCTTAATCAAATAATGTATTTTCTGAATCAAAGCAACTGCTGCTGAAAACAGTTAAGTCTGAAATGATAACAAGTAGACCCAAAATGGAAAATATTGGATAATGCAAGACACCTGCAGACATGGCCGAAGAGACAAATCCGCTTACTGATTCCCCTAGTTCATTTTATAAGCTTAGCTCACACAGGCAAATAATTTGGCCAAATTTTGATTAAGTTTGCCATGATTTAAAAAACTATAAACTATACGCAAATATTTGATCAAATATGGCCGGAAAAGTTCCACAACTTGGCGTATGTGGCCCAATTTCAACAAAATTTGTCCAAATTGGTTGCCTGTGTGAACTTAGCTTAAGACCTATTGCTTAATCTTTCATCATAGTATCAAGTCGTTCCAAAAGAGAAACCTTCTGCTCCTCTATGAAATGCATGCTTTATTTTTTAAAATTGGCGCGCAATAAATAAAACAATAATTCGGCGAGTGGCAAGGCGCTGCCAACTCACTTTTAGTGCCTTTCCAGCCCTCCCGGTGTGACCGTGGCGCATATGCCCAAATTTAAAATCAATCTACATGAGAAAACAGATTGGACAAAAACCACGTAGTTGCGAAATCTAGGTGGATTTCGATTTGAGCAAAAACAGGAACATAAGAAAACGGGCCTTAGAGATTATATTGGTCTTTGGTATGACCCACCCTCACCTACAATTTACGGCTTAAATTTTTTCATGAATTTGGTCACACTAGCACAGAGTCCGGCACGTCCGTATGTTTTGTGTATTCAATACTGCTCAGCGGCAGCGACGTTGAGACACAGACAGTGCACAAGCTTATTTTGCTCTCTTTGCAACAACAAAATAGTGCTATATAAGCGTGTCTACACACACACACGCAAGGTCTTGATCACTGCACTAGACTTATGTTTCACGTTTACGAAATATGTGACGAATTAAGCTAAATTACTTACACCCCATGCCCGTAAAGGCAGTAATTTAGATTAGTGGGACGGAACAATTAATCAAGAAAAACAATTAAATCAACCGAATCTCTTTTAGATTTACGATCTCCCAAAACGCGAGATTGGAAAAAGGTTCTCATACAATTTTATTGTATCACTGCAGTTTTACGACCCAGTACCAAACTTATCAGTGCTGAATTCAGACCTGAAAAGATCAAACTGCTCGCATTCAGGATTGATTTCAGTACTGTTTTCCCTGAAACTACCTCATGTGTGCCAACAATCAGGGAAGGACTTGAAATTGTAGGCCCTGCCGTTGCTAAACTCTATATAAAGCAAAGTCCGGCTCGATCTTATCTACTGTATATACAACACCGCTCTGCGGCAGCGACGTCGACACACCGAAAGTATACTAGCTTCAACTGAACTCTTTTGGAACAACAAAGAAGAGCACGAGACTAAACACACACACGCAACGCTTAAATGAACAAGTGTGTTTTGCCAGCCATTGATATAAATGCATGTAATGCAGCGTTTGTCAAGAAGAGCGAGGACATGAAGTGAGAGTGCTTCTATGTTCTATCTTCTTTGACCGCTGGCCACAGACTGAATAGCTGTTCTCTCTGTTGGCACAATCCTCGGCAAGTGCTCGGCTCGTGACGTAAGTAAGGGCAGCCATGATTTCAGTTTCTTCTGCCCTTTCAAATCATATCTAATTCAGCTTTGATTCAGTAATGAGCCGATATAAAGGGATAATAATGGATCGGTGAAACGTCTAGTCCGGCAAAACACACATGCTTATTTTGCCTTTGTATGTGTGCGTTCAGACACGCGAGAGCGCTCTCAGTTAGCACATGTTTGTTATTGCAAAAGAGAGCAGTGTACGCTCGTATAGTGTCTGTGTATCGACGCCGCTGCTACAGAGGATGGACGTCGCTACTTGTATACACAGAAAATTGAACGGTGCCGGACACTGGTCTAGTGCAATAGAAGTTTGAAAATCGTATTCAAATAAGGGAAAATACTTCTTTAAAAAAGGAAGCAAGGCAATGTTTGAGTTCATCTAAAAGTAAACAGAGACAACTTCAAGAACATGCGCGTTCGGATTGGAACTTTTAACATTAAAGAATGTGTTCCATCTGACTTTTGATATACGCATCAAATAGCGTGGATAATTAAATGTTTACACAACAGAAATGAAGCCATGGAGGGCTTAATACGAGACACAATTTTATTAAAAAAAAAACAAAAAAAGAAGGAAAGAAAAGTTTAAACTAAATAAAATTCTCGCGAACCGATCCTTAAACTTCACAATGGGTTTCTGCCTTCGAATCAATACTAAGAATTATTTAAAAATGACTGCGAAGACAGGTATATCGATTACACAAGGCAACAAAATAAGACTATTTCCAGTATATTGAAGGGTTGGTGCTGATTCTAGATGATTTTCATGTATAGGTTACCCACATAACGAGTCTAAAACAAGTAAGAGTGTTGCGGTCGAGTGCCCTGACAACAAAATACCCAGTTCCAAGTAATGTGGTTCCTATAGCTTTGAACTCCTTTTATTTTAAAATTTATTTGAATAAATGGGGAGGCGCACTTGCATATCTTCGGTGTTTTTGCTCGGATCTTATAGTGGTAAACAGAATAGACAGATATTGGGCCTCACTGAATATATATTAAGTCACTAGGTTCAAGCTTAAAAATTGTAGCTATGACAGTTTTTCGCGGTTAGAAGAAGGAGGAGGAGGAATTTGCCAAATCTGGAGGAAACTTGATCTGGGTACAGTATACATTTACATACATGCAAAAATTTGAGGCTCTACCTCTTATAGACTCTGAGATCAATGCGTTTATACAGAAAGAGAGACAGTTTTTCGCTGCTGAAAGATGGAGGAGGTGGAATTTACCAAATCTGAAACTAACTCGATGTGGGTACAGTATACACCTACATACATGCCAAAAATTGTGGCTCTATCTGTTATAGTCCCTGAGATCGACGCGTTCATACAGACAGACAGACGGACAGACGGACATGTCTAACTCGACTCGGCTGTTGATGCTGATCAAGAATATATATACTTTATGGGGTCGGAGGTGCTTCCTTCTGGCTGTTACATACATTTGCACAACTTCATGATCCCCTTTTTCCCATTTTGAATGGGAACAGGGTATAAAGAGTCAAATAAGACATTTTTTTAAACTTTAAGCTCAAATTTCTAAAAATCTCGACCATTTCTGGATCTGGACCATTTCTAAAAACAGATTCGCGCTCAAATTAATAAAAATCTCGACATGATGGACAATTTCTGAAAATGGAATCCTGTTACAATACGAAAATCATTTAGAATTACCCACAACCCTTCATTACGCTGAACCTTGTTGCCTAGTCTTATTTAGCGTTAAGGTATTTTAAAACAGAGACAATGGTCACACTGTAAATAAGAATCAATGACGCGACCGAGAGTAGTGGACAGACAGAGACGAACGAAAAGAGGCAGAGCAATTCCGTATTGACAATGTAAATAGTAAACCGTATGTAAATGGGAACCCGTGCAAATAGTGTCTAAAAGACCGAAACCACAGAAAAACAGTCATTAAGCAAATATCTATGATATCACTTTTTACATTGATATAAATTAACAGTTATGCAGGGCTGCAAACCTCTAGTTTTGCGGGTGCGAACTAAAAATTCCAACTTGTAATTGCTGTAAAATTTAAGGAAGTCTTAATTAATATTTTGCTTAATCAATTGATAAAAAATTTTGTTCTTGCTCGCTTTTTTTAAAAGAGAATTGAAAAGATATGCCCACTTTTCTCACAAACAGTTCAAGAGTTCAAAAACGAACCCAAAATTTGTTTCCATCTGCGCTCATATTCAAATTAGCTTCAAAATGTGTCTACTTTTCGCCATGATGTTGCTGCTGCTGCTGCTGCAGATGATGCAGATGCAACCGAGTGCATCTCATTGATTTGTAATTCTCATGCGCAGCATAAATTTAACATGTGAAATCTGATAGCCCCCAAACCGAGGGCTAGCGGCGATCATTTGCACCTCGGCCAGCCCCAGACCCAGACCCAGACCCCGAGGCCAGGCCACAAATCTTATTTGATTCAAAAGAGCGACCAAATGCGTAGGTCGGCGTTGACTTTGAGGCTCACATTTGCATAACCCAGAACCGAAAGCCAAAGCCCGGTCTGGCTGGACCAGACCAGGCCACATTTATGAATCAACGCCAGGCACGCCATTTCATTCAATAAAACACGAGGACTACCTCGCTCACTCTGCCCCAATCCCTTCTTGTTTTGAGCAATGTTCAGTGCACGACGACAGCGACAACTCGTTGCTGTTGCTAATTCCAAGCGGAACATAAATATTTCGACACTTTTGCATACGCGACAAACATGTGCGAAAATGGCATAAAAATATGGCAGCTCCAGCTCCAGCACCAACAGAACGGACGCGATTTGTGTCTGATGGCCATTTAGTGGTCCAACACCAACAACCTACAGCAGAGGCGGGAATTTGTCGCTGGAATATGCTCATAATTCATGCAACAAATAAATGTACAATTCGCCACCTCCTGGTCTGATGGCCATACCCAGACTGGAGGTACGACCCACGCACACACACACAAAGAGAGAGTCCGTGGCCGGATGCAGATGCAATGCGAATTTTTGCGATTTGCATTTGCATTTGTTGGAGAGATTTGATACGCAACACTTATGATCGGTGAATTATTTCCTACCTAAAATCTCGTACACAACCAAGCAAAACCGGTAGCTGCTACACAGCCTCCAAAGCGACGACAAGCGCAACAAATGTAATAAGCGATTAAAACATCTTTAAGCGGGCGATTATCACAGCGGGAGTATACGGATGCCGCTGCCCGTTCCCGCTGGGGACAGTCGCTTGAGTTGTTGTGGCCTTGCCCTCGCTGGCGCTTCTGGGTATTTACACCTTCGTCGTTGCTCCGCAGGCGGTCTCCACTTCCCGATAATTTCATAATTCATTTGGCCAGTTTATAAATCTCCTTAATATTATTTTGATAGGCCGCCTTAATTGCCGTAAATATTATTTCTGCGGCCACTTAATGTGTTTGTTATAATTTCGGCGCCCGGATTTGGTATTGTTTATTGTTCAACTTGCTGTTGTTTATTTGAAAAGCAATTAGAATTATTATGAGTCGAGTATATTTATTGTCCGATGTAAAACACTCGCGCTTTTGTTCCTCTTGTTATTGTTGAAACGAAATTAATGGTCGTTCCTTTTCCCAATTAAACAAAACAGCCAAAGCCAAAAGCGTAATCCACTTAAATGCAGATCGCCCGACCGCTTATTATGTTTTGTATGAGTCTCGAAAGCTTGGAAGTTGCCCACAGATTGCAGGTGGCAGTACCTGAAATTATTTATCTTCGTTCGTTTTGTGATCATTTGGTTCCCATAATTTATGTGTCAAGTTTTGTCTATATTAAAAATTGTTGGTGCCTGAATCCGAACGAATGGACATGGATTGTCTGACACTTTAGTTAGATCAGGGCAAATTTTTGTTTTTTTTTTTTTTTTGGGTATGAAAAGAAAATTGGTGTCAGTTCATTTTAGCTTATGGATACCCTGGCATTATTGTTTTGTACAGATGTGTGTAAGTATTTCTGTTTCTTAATATTAAAAAAAAAAAAATAATTATCTTAGTACAATCACTTCTGGTATTGCAAACTATTTGACATGGATCAGACCATTTATAGGTAGGCAAATCAAGAACTTCGAACTCCAAATGAACACAAACAATTTTCTTACTTCTAAATAAGTGTTTAAGTATGAAAAAAAAATGGTGTGCTTTTAACGACCTTTATGATAATCAAACCATCAATAGTACGCTGGTTCTAGGTCTCGTTATGTTTGCACATAACTTCAAAAAGCAGGAACACAACACAACACAAAAGAGGCTAGGTAGACATACAGCTGTTTCATTGGTACCTCTTTCTTTTTTGAAAAAAGTCGTGTTCTGGTTCACGAACTTAAAGAAGGTGTAGACTGATAGGTTGATATCAAAAGTCAGGTAATAAGAAGGGGGAGACACATGACATAAACAAAAAGTTTAAATTTATTTTTTTTTTGTGGCCAATATTCAGTGTGGCTCATAACCCCCAACGGGTCAGAACCCCTGATTCTCCCCTACATAGAAAGGTTCGGTTCAAACAATCATTTAAGGCAATTTCAAAGGCTCTTTTATAACTTTCTCAATATTAAAACCGGGAAAAACTATTTTATAGTACATAATCGATTGAATTTATACACAAAAAACAAATAAGATCCAATATCAATTTGATATGGGCTGGTTAATTTGACACTTTGTTAAATATCATTTTTTTCATTTTATTTCTAAGCTATAACGTTTCATTTTAACCGTAAATAATATCAATTTGTCAAATGATATTAGAAAAGGCTAGAAGGTTAAGTTCCGGTTTAAGTTTTCGAAAATCTCACAATAGGGTATAGAAAATGCGAATAGGAAAGAGATAGATAGTGTTGCAAATCTAAACTTCAAGCAATCTAAAACAATGTATTAGTGCGGAAAAAGGCCATGCCAATTTGTGACGTGCAGGTGGTCCCGAGTTCGATCCCCAGTCAAGGCGCGGGGTCAAGAAATTATAAATTCGTTCATTTTCTGTTTCTATAAACCAATAATTAGTAGTACTTTAAATACTACATGGTAGTAGTATTTAATTTACTACCTGACATTTATTATTATATTTATATTATTATATTGCGTAGTAATCAAATTCTAAAATATCAATTTGATCTTAAAAATATCATTTTGATATGGACGAAAAGTTCACTTTGATATTTTCGAACAGGTCAATTTCCAGATTTTCATATCGGCTTTTTATTGATATGTAATTATAATATTAAGCCCCAGATAATATAATTTTTTATTTCTGTTTTAGACATTCATCCATATTGCTTATAAGTCAAGTTGGAAGAGGGGAAAGCAAATCTTGTACATTTATGTACACAGAAGTTGTGATTCTAAATTCTAAAAACCAAAGACCATGCACTTTAAAAAAGACCTTGCGCTTGATAAGTACAGAATCCGGTCCACGAACCGAACCTACCACTTTAAAAACGGTTTATTAGAGGGTAACGACTCAAATTTTGCCGGTTTGTAGTCTTGGATATAAGATTATTGATGTGAAACATCTTTAATTCGGTACGGAAGATTTTTGTAGGAGTAAAATTTGATTTCAGCGTCACGTGACGCTGCATCGCTGCGCTGAAGTCATGCATATTTGGTGTTGTTGTTTTAGCGGAGCGTCCCAGGGGAGTGGGGTGAAAGTGGATGGAAAGAGGGGAAAGTGATGGAAAGTGGGAGGAACGTGGAGGGAAAGTGGGGGTGACTCAACAGTGACTTGACAGTGACTGATTTGACGTATCTTGACAGTGACTTGAAAGTGACCAAACAGTGACTTCACAGTGACTTGCCAGTGTCTTAACAGTGACTTGAAAGTGACTTCAAAGTGACAAAACAGTGACCAAACAGTGATTAGGCCGGAGTTATTTGACAGTGACTAAACAGGGAATTGGCTCTGACTTAACGGTCACTTGACAGTGACTTGACAGTGACTAAACAGTGACTAAACCGTGACTTGACAGTGACTTGACAGCGACTTGACAGTGACTTGACATTGACTTGGCAGTGACTAAACAGTGACTTAACATAATTGCAGAAAAGAAGGAAGAACACAGCAGTCTGTGATCTTGTTGTTGATATTTCTACTCCCTGTTTCTTCTTTTGAAAGATTGTCATTGGTGATTTATAACCATAAAGAGAGCTTATGATTTTGAAATTTAGCCATTAAATTTACCATCATGTTTCACATCAAAGTCTCGTGAGTGTTTACAG
>JAEIFU010004116.1:0-19438 GCA_018904235.1 Lordiphosa stackelbergi | reverse complement strand
CTAATCCTCAGACGCTCATTAGCAACCATTAAATGTCAATTTACATGTCAATTGGCAAGAAGAAGGAAGAGCAGAACACATGAGCTTTGGTCTTTGGCGTTGTCAGCGACTTTGTGTTTAGTTTTTTCGAGATTTTTTTTGTATAATTTATAGACGCGACATAGCTGGCTGGCTTTTTCACCTTTTGGCTGCATTTAAAATACAATTACTTGTCTAGCTAAAAAAAAAGCAAAAGCTTAGCCCCCAGGCGAGGTAGACGTAAACGCTGGCAGACTCAAAGGAAGATAAGCAAAAAACATAACATGCAACAATTAGTGGCCTGTCCTTGCCGTCTCTGGCTGCCGTTGATGGTGGCTGGTGGCATACAAAAGTTGCCATGTGGTTAACTAATTTAATTTGGTTTTCTTTTTTCTGCCGGCTCAGCATCAAAGACAACGACACGTTAATGACTTCTTTTGCCTGGGCAACGACAAGGCATAAAATAAAATCTAAAAACTCTGCCACACACAGGCAGGAGGAAGGAGGCAGGAGGCAGGAGCCAGGTTCCAGGAGCCACTTAACTTGTCTATATGAGCCTAATGGCCTTTAATATTATTTTCACAAAAAGGAATCACTGAAAATTCTGTGTGCCTGTGTGCCCTAGGTAATTGTGGAAAATTGCTGCAACGCCAGGCTAAACATTGTGCAAATCCTTTTCGCCTTTGTGTGTGTCCTTTTCTTGTTTCTTCGTTTTTTCTTTGCTGCCCCCTTCTGGCCAACAGTGTTAACAGCCAGTTGAACTATGCCATTTCATATGTATGTACAACAGCAGGCGCCGCAAAGTATGCTGCACTATTTTACCGCTACCTTTTCTCCTGACCCAACGTGCTTTACATTTTTATTAAGCTTCCACAACCCTTTTGTGCTCGAGCCGTAGTGTTTTTAGCATGCCAAGGGCGTTGTTTGGCTTATTGCACGTGCTTTGGGTATAAGGGAATGGTACCCAAAATGCCATTAGGCTTAACCCAGGACACGAAGACAATTGCCTGCAGGCCATGTGCTTGGGTCTAACGTGTCGTATTAGTTATTTTCTACTTCGATTGCTTTTGCCACTTTAACGCGACAGCCGCCTGGTGTTTGGGCAATTATGTGATGCTCAATTTTCGATATGAGATAAACTTGGGGTTGCAGTTGGTTTCAATTGCAGTATATGGCAAGGGCATGACCAGATGTGGATGAGTTTTCAATTGGCGAAAGGAAGACAGTAAGGAGAAAAGCAAAGAGCTAGCTGAATAACAACTGTATCCAATTCATATTTGTCTTTTCCAGCAGATAAACATTGGGTAAAAAAGAGAGAGAGAGTGTGAAATGGAAATGAATACATTAGAACTTGAATTGCGAAACGTTGCCTATGCTTTTATTGTTAAAAAATTAGAAATTCAAAACTTACCCGATTTGAGAGAAGTAGATCAAGAGTAGAAATAACTAAATAAACATAATTTTATTAGATCAAATATTGGAACGAACATTTATTCAAGTCAAAAAAAATTGAGCTTGATAAAAAGTGGCAGTTCTTGTGCAATCACTCACTCAATTGTTTCTTGAAAATTATTAATTTGGAGTTGATGAATGTTTAAAAATGATAGTTTTTTCAGTATATTACAATCAATTCCAAGTGATAATTTAATTTCATAAAATTTTCGTTGGTTCCTTTTTTCATCCTTCATATAAACTTACAATGTCTCCTTAAAAGTTATTAAGTAAATATTGATAACCGCATTAGTTGGCCTAACTCGAAGAGTTGCCAGAATATGATATCCAAAAAATAGCTAAAAATAAAAAAATAAATTTCAGAAATCTCTACTTATTATTCTAAAAATAAATCTAATATTTTGAGTTTTATTTATTACTCAAAAAATATAACTTATTGCTTGAGTTTTATTACAAAAAAAAAAAAAAAAAAAAACAGGGGAAGCTAACTTCGACTCGACCTAAGTTTATGTACCCTTGGAGTATGATATATGCCTGCCAGTTGGTTATATGGCAGCTCTATGATATATTCATCCGGTTTTGATCAAAGTCTCTAAAATTGCTGAACCCGCCGCGACTTCGTCCGCGTCCAAGTTTTGAAAAAATCGTAGTAAGTAGAAAAATTTGTAAAGCTCCCTGAACACTGTGTTTGTATATAATCTATTTGTTAAAAAGGAAATTATTTCTTAATATGATTGGCTTCATTAGCTTAATTTTAAGACATTTTCGAATTTACGGTTGATTAAAATAAATCCATCTGGAAAAGGAGGATTAAGTAAAGCGTGGAAAATGCAGTGGCCCTTACACATATTAAATTCTATCCCGTCCCGTCCTAAGGGACTCAACCAAATTTTGAAGTCGCGCGGAAATTCCAGAATTACTAATTATTCCCTTCCTGTCTTGTGAATGCCGAACAGACTATAGTATATTCTTCTTCAGAAGGTCTATGTAGTGAATTTATGGTCAAGGGACAATTTATTTATAAGAGCGCACCATATACATTTGTTTTATATTAGATCTCCAGAATATTCTTTTCTGATCAATTTATGTAAATCAACGCAGTATGAGATATGTAACTATTTAAACATGTGTACCTATGTGTCTTTATTATGCGGCAACCAAAACAGGGAAAATTCATTTCTTAAAAATAGAAAATATTAGAAGCAAACTTAACATTTCTTATTTAAAATCGGAAAAAAATAAAAATATTTCTAACAAAGGTCACAATTCCCGCTGCCCTCTGATTTTTTATTTGCAAAAAGTTTAATTGAAAAATAAGCTGTTTTGGCAATACTTTTTTTTTTATCCTTCAAACAATTTTTTTCGAACGAATTTTTTAGGAGCCTAGTTTATTAACAAAGACTCGCATATAAGGTAAGGAGACAACTAATTTTAAGAAAACTGCTCACGACATGTGTGCCATCACCTTTCCGATCTCACCTCTAACAAAAGGCGGCTGTGTCTGTTGTGCATATGACAGAAAAAACACACGCACAATTTTTGGCTTCTAGCTTTGTGAAATTCTTACTACTATATTGTGATATATACGGTCAACATATTGTTAAAGCTATCGATGTGTTTTGTATGTGCCATTAGATTCAATGCAATTGGATGAGGCCATTCTCAATTTAATTTATTTCTTTTTTTGTGAAAAAAAACACACACATACATATACACGCACTCAGCGCGCTCTCACTCTCTCTCGCGTTCTCTGCGAAGCAACTTTTCCACAACATTGCCTGAGCGGAACAACCGTTATGACCCCATACAAACCTTTAATTGGCCTTTTCAGAAGATTGGTCAAAAATTGTCCAAATTTTTTTTTCTTAGTGCGCGCCTGCATAACTAAACGAAGGTCTATGCCAAATCTCAAACCTGTAGGATAAGCCGTTTGGGCTGGGCGTTGATAATATGTCACCATATCAGTCGGGCGTACACATTTATATATATAAATACTGTAGGTTGGTTGCTTGCACAAAGAAATTTTTGGTAAAGTTTAAAAATTTTCGGTCGAAAAAGTAGTTCTAGTCAGAAAAAAGTTTGGTCAAAATTAAAGGAAAATAAAGCTAAAGAAATAGTCAAAGTAGTGGCGCCATCTATTGCTGAGTTTTGGAAAAACTCAGTTAAGAATGTTCGACAAAAATCATTTAAAACCTTAATTTATATAAACTATACAAACTGCAAGGGTATATAAACTTCGGTCGTGCAGAAATTGACTTTTTTCCTCTTTTTTTCTCTTTTTTTTGCAGAACTTTATTATTTAAGAATTTATGACCATTTCTATGGCTAATTTAAAAAAGCAACGTTTGTGACATTTTCATCATTTCCATCTCGTCATCAACCCCTACTTGTCTGGGGTCAAATTTGCCCATCATATTTGCAGAGTTATAAAAATAAAGATACCGACCATATAATTATCCAGCACACACACACACACAAGCATATGCAACAGCACAGACAACTTCGTCTAGCGGTCATAAACTTCAAATTCCACTTTATCGTGAGAGATGTTATATAAAATAAAAAAGAAATCCTTGCACACATAAAGAGAGGCTGCCACAAAGGAAGAGAGCGAGCTGCTCCATTCAAAATGCTGTGGCCACTTTTATGCGTTTGAAATGAAAATGCTATGTGCCATTAACATTATCCCTGACGCGTCACTACTTAAAATAAAAATTTCAATATTTTTTTATGCAACGAGAGACGAGAGCGAGCACCTTGGCCGCTCGCAGTTTTTATAGCCAATTTCTGGTTACCCACAGTGTGCAGCCAATTTCATGTCAAGCTGCAGCACAAAATGATAATCCCGGGGTCATAAAATGATGTTTTTTTCTTCCTTTTTTACTTTATATTGACTTTTAGCATGATAGTCACCCAAAAGGAGAGACAACGGGAATGTGCCAAGGTGCACATGAAATGTTAATGGGGATGTCAAGATTGCCTTTTTGCGGCAAGTGTGCAAGATGCACAGGAAAGAAGTGGAATTTATGACCAAATGCAACATGAAATGCAAATGTTTTGTGAAACAAGCAAGGAGCTGGAGGATCCTTTAGAAGCGTAATTTATTTTTAAATTAACAACACCATGGGGGAAAGTTGATATGACTTAAAAAGCTATAATATTAAATTTAGAGTTTGTGAATTTGGTAATACAATCAGGGACTTTAACACAAGGCGGCTGACAAATGTTGCCACAAATAAAACAAAAAAGAAACGATTTCAATTTTTTCCGTTGAAATATTCGATTTAAACTTAAGGAAAATTAATTAAATTTAAAAATTTTTAAAAAGGAATAAACTTTTATTATTCTATAATATTATAATACAAACGAACAATAATTTATTTGTTAAAAAGTGGTTAAAGCATTGTTAAGTACCTCTCAGCCAATATGTTTGGAATTAAAAAGACTTAAACATAAGAATATTTAAATCGGTCTAGCTGAAGCTTATACTTATTGTTCTTAAACACAGTTTCATTGTTTTTAACGCTTCACTTACTTAGGTAAAAATATTTATGGATTAATGCTTACTTTTTGTTTTGATTTGTTTTAGAAACCTTGTATACCACGCTCTGTTTTTTGAATATTATTGGAATGTTGATTGGGTTTCGGAATGTAGATTTAATTGAAATATTGGTTAGTTGACAATTGTTTATATTAAATCACTTTAGTTTTTATGATTAGATAAAGCTCTGTCTAGGTTGAGGCACGCTTTAAATAGAGTTAAGCTTATAAATTGATCACGGCCTAATGAAACTTGTAATTTTCTTTTGCACTACGCGGCGTACTGTAGAATATTTTTTAATTAACAATTGCTGCTTTAGCTAGTTATTTCTTGCATTACTTTTATGGACGTTTGCTGAACGGCTTTTCATTTCTTGGTTATAAATATTTAATTAGTTTCAGGGGTTCTGATTTAGGTTTCCAAGCTTCCATCCACCAATTTTCAGTTTTGGGCTGTTGTCTTTGCCATTTTGCTGCTTGTCAGGTCGAGTGCTAAATTGGTTTGTACATTTTTGAGGATTTTTTCGTTGTTGTTGTTAAAGTTTTGTTGGCGTAGGAAAAAAAAGAAGAGCAGAAAAAAGAAAGAGAAAAAGTAAGAATAAATAAAATTTTTATAATCTCTGTTGTTGCTTTTGCATGATGGCATAATATTTACTTTCGTAAATGTTGTTGCTTATTTTTAATTAATTAAATCATTGTTGTTTTCATTTCGTTTTGGTTTGTTTGCACTACGGAAAATGAGCAACGAGAAAAATTACGCACAACAAATGTTTACGTGTCAAAACAATAACAAATTGCATTTTGTTCTCATTTTTGTTGGAATGGGGGTAAATATGTATGTAGATAGCACAACATTGAGCATAATAATTTATTTGCATTTCTTGTGTCCTAGCATTGTTTTTTGATTACGCACAACATCAAGGAACAACAACACTGAGATATATAAAAATTTTATTGTATAACAAAAAACAGAAAAGATATACGAAACTAAAATTTGGGATACGTGAGGGGGATTTTGTTTAAAAGAGGTTAAATTAACTAAGTTTAGATTACAGTAAAATAGTAAGGCTAATGATTGGAAAGCAGCCAAGTTTATAAAAAATTATTATATATAAATTACATAAACAACAACAGCACACGATATATATATGAATATAAGAGCCTAAGGCTATATAAGGTGAATCACTATTTTAAAACTAGCACCGATTGGTTTGAAAACAAGTAAATATAGGTCTTAGAGGGTAATATGACTTCACATGAAAAGGCAAATACTTAACTTTTGAAGCAAAAATGTTATGACCTATAATGAACTTAACTAGTCTTAAAATTTAGAATTCTGATTAAGCAATCCTCGACAGATTTGTTGGAAAATTACTAGAGGCAAGCCTTAATTTAAATTTATTTTGTTCAGATATAATTTACTTCAACACTTTGAAAAACAATTTAACAAATATCCTAGCAAATAATAAGAGATCGTATAAGCTGGTAGAGCCTTTTGAAGCGATATAGTATGTTCGAATATACACATCCAGCTCATTAATGCTTCACCATATTTAGGTATGCTAAAATGCATAAGATCGTCTTTAAGTTCTGTTTGCTTGTACTTTATCATTTTGCTGAATTACATTGTTTACAGCCAAAATTAGCCAAAAGTTTGGATACAATACACCGAAACATTTCAAAAAATTCAATTTTTACTCAAAAATGCGAGAAAATTAAATTTTAAACGCCTAGAAAATATATAAAAAAATTCAAAAAAATTATTTTTATTTTTTCTTCTAAAGAATCGCACTTCTACGAAGAAAACAGATAACGATTATCAAAAAAAAACACAGGAGCTGTGAGCAATTTAGTGCAAAAAATTTCGATTTGGTGATTATTCAAAAAAAATTACCGTTTGCTTCGACTTTTGTTCGGTTCCTGATTAGAATTTTTGTTCTGGCTTTTCGCTAACTTCATAAAGTGACCAAAAGACAGAGAAAAATACAAGATTATTTTTGTGTACACACAATATACCCAAAATTGAATGTTATTTTTTCTACTCAATTTGATCCATATACGGTACGTGTTATACGATTTTCTCTACCAATACCTTATTGTCTTCGTAAAAGTGCGATTCTTAAGTAGAAAAAATAAAAATATTTTTGATTTTTTATTTTAAATTTTTTAAGCGTTTAAAATTGAATTTTCTTGCATTTTTGAGGCAAATTTAAAACAAGTTCAACGCAATACGGGTAATGCCTTTCGATTCATATCTTGCTTGACTTTACTGACAATTATGAGGATGAGAGCACCTACCGAAAAGAAAAAATTCATATTTCAATTACGGAGTACGTTAATTTTTATTTTTATGTCCGATTTCACATCTTGCATATATCAGAGTAAATTGTATTTATTGGCAGGAATTAGGAAATCGGCCCTTAAAATGAAATAACTTTAGTTCTTTAAATCAAAGTTTTATAATCGAATATGAATTGAGGCAAACCATGTTTATCAGGCGTGTTCCGGTGGTCCATACTGCGCTTTCTTAAATACATAAAGAAGCAATCCGTATGAAACATAACATTTATACCAACTTTTAGTTTTACGAATTTAACATTAATCATTTGCAATCTTACAATAGGTTCTGTTCCACATTCAAATTCGTGTCGAATGTGAATATCGGAACAGGCCTGTATGTAAAACCTTAAACCTTAGCCATGATATATGTTTAGTTCAGGCTTCTAAACTGTAGCAAATTGATAACTAATCGAATAAAGAACGCTCTAGTAGTTTGAACATAGCCTTAGCTTTTGAGCTAAAGAAGTAATAACCGAAATTAAAGTTAACTAGCCTACAAATGCCGAACCTAGTTTATGTTACCCTCGATAGATCTGTTTGAAATTAAAAAGAGAAGGGTATAATGAGCTATACTTTACACTCGCAAGCCTTACACAATTCGTACATCTTTTAAACTAAGCCCAAAACTTTCAAGTAAATATTATTTAATGAAACATTAGAAAGTCCACTTGTCCAAGCTGATTACTAAGCTTCGATATTTGGTGGCAGCTTGTAAAAACGGGGCTCACTTAATATTCCCCCAGTTTAGGCTCCTCATAAATCAAATCACTAAACTAATTAAAGAAATATTGCCACAACAACTTTTCAACACCTTGACAGCTGATGCCACGAATAAACAAATAAAATCCATAACAAGCCCAGACTAATTCTAGTTCGTCAATCAAATGCAGAGAAAATGCTTCAATAAACATGTCTTACATGAAACATTTTAATTAAATTACATTTTATGTAAGCACAAGTGTGTGTGTGTGTGTTGTTACAATATTTATCAATTTTCCCTAGGAGGGGGTAAAACAAGAGTCATCACAATAACCATACGTCTTCATCTAACATCGCACACACACACAAGTAAACAAAAGTGTTTTTAGCTCACTCAATGCACCATCACTCATTTACACACAAGGAAAAGGGGTTGAAGAAGGCAATGTGCTCTACTTTAATTTAATTTTTGTGGTTGCCTTGCCCCGATGCTGTTGTTGTTGTTGTTTGTTCGTTGCGCGCAATTAATTGAACTTGCAGCAGACTCAGACTATTGACAGCTTCGCTTGAAGCAAGCAGAGGGTAGTGGGAGGGGAGTGCAGATTGTGGGGTTGTTTCTGCTGCGGTTGAGTCGATGAACACTTAAGCCTCAACTCAATGCAGTCTGTGCTCTGCTCGTTTACCCGTTACGCTTTTCGGAATTTAACTAAGACAAACACCACAACGATAACAACAGAAACAGCAACAGAGAACACAGAGTAATACAACGCAACACACACACACACACACTAGTTTGTTGCCTTTTATATGAAATGCTTGCGGGTCTTATGTTGGCTTAGCAGCAAACTTGTCTAAGCTTTTTTGGGCTAAGGTTTTTGCAATTACAATTACGCACAGAGCAAGAGAGAAGGAAAAGATGGAGATGGAGTTGAAGAGGAATGGCCGGCAGTAATGGTAATTGGGTAGACAAAGTAGGCAAAAATATTTAGCAATTTAACGAACATTTAAGAGAATACTGAAAGTAAATATACCGTTTCTGAGCTGTGTGTTTTTAGCATATATTTACTGTGGCGTAAATGGTAAACATAATTGCATTTAAAGGCTATGAAGCTTATTCATAAATGCACAAAAGTTTACCCAGAAATTAAAAGTTGAAAATAGAAAAATAATCTTGATTTAATATTTATTTTTTTTAATTTTAATAAAGGGAATATTTCCTATTCTTTTTAAATAATTTTTTTTAACTAACCAGTCTGAAATACTTTTCGAAAATGCTAGAAAAAGTATAATCCTATTCTTAGGCCTCAAATTCATTCTTTTAGTTTTAAAATAACAATCCGTTCCAAGCTATCACACATAATTCTCTGCCTAACTGTGTCGGACAAAAAAAATGTTCAACTTTATATTTTTCTCCTAGTTTAGTAAAAAATAAAAAAAAGTCCTTTTGGAAGTTAAGAGCTATTACCAAATTAAAAATCAATATATGTATATTCTTTTTGATATTCTTGAAACCAAAAGTCCGCATTGCATTGTTGCAGCTTCTTCTCTGTGCTAAGGCTTTTTCGTGTCTTTTAAAGAATATGAATCCGAACCTTTACCATACCTGGATAACCATTGCAATTGCCTTCTACGAACAGATAATTTTCCAAGAAATAAAGATTAGAGCATTTTAGAAACTCCTTCAGGTTGTACGTAGAAAGTGTAGTAGCCCGAAAAATATTCAAATATTTGGAATGTCAGTAAAACTTAGCTGCAGCAAATTCGGGGTTATTCGCTTTATAAGAACAACTCGTTTCAAAGTATTCCTAATGCTGAAAATGTTTAAGTCTTTTGACTTTGCAACAAAGCTTTGTAACAAAGTTTACAAAGCACAAGATAGGAAACATGTTTGGGGACTTTGAAAATGATGACATTTGTACACAAAAAAGAAACAGGATAACTGTTGAAATTCAAAAATCAGTTGGGGGGAAATTGTTCTAATATTTCTAAGATCCTTAAACATTGCGTTTGTATATACGAAGGGGCTTAAACTGGATGTAATTTACATTACATTATTCCAAAAAAATACAAAATTTTGCTAAACGATCAATACATAATCTTGTATGGCAATTGTCTATAAACTTCATGTACATAAAAAAGGCACGAACTAAACAGGAGGAACCTCTCACAAAACCACTAGCTCAAATATTTTTATCATTTTTATTACTAAAAATTGTTCGCTAAATATTTACGATCTTATAAGAGGAAGACGCGCAAGCCATAGCAATAAAATATTTATTTCTTAATGAACACTTTAACCGGTTCAAACTCCAAATTCTTACGTCTTTTTCTTCTGTAAACTGAACCTACAACACAAACACTTTTGAAAAAACGGATGACCCTAAACCCATGAGAAAAAGAGAACTGACACTGAAGAGTCTTCGGATTCAACAACGGGGAGAGCGGGCTTTAAATCATATAGACGACGTGGGCCCAATAAACTACATGTACGCTGCGACGATCGCAGGAGAAAAGACCAAAAATAATAATAATTTAAATAAAATAAAGTTTTATTTTGGATGAAGAATGACGGCCAACACAACCCACAGTAGCAAATATCAAAATTCCAGTAAATTGGCTTAAGGAAAATCAGAAACCCATTTCGATTCGGTTTAAAAAGATGTTAGACATTCAAACATATCGGTGGATATACCGCCATTTAGTTAAAATTTTTTAGAAAATGTTTAGAAATAGTAACAATATCGCTACCCACACAATCCTCTGCTATTTTTCCTGATCTACGAATCCAAGGGAAAGTCAGAAATCAGAATAATTTTTTATGTGTTAACGCTGACTAAAAATCGCTTTCAGGCGATGAGGATGTATAATACTTTGGTCCAAAAATCTTGCTTCATATTTTGAACGTTTACCTTCGGAGCTTCGGAAGCCTGTACAATCAACAATATGTTAAAATAAAAGGCTTTAACAGTGCTCAAGAATATTCAATAAATTTTAAAAATTAAAATTTTAGTTACCAAAAGCACAAGTAGGTGGATTACGCAAACAGCAGCAGGCTCCAACTACTTAGGGCGAACGCAGACTGCTGGTCAAGGCTAAATCTATATATATACATATATATATATTACATATTTTCAACTCCTGCCAGCCTGTAAAACATATTGCACAATTACTTGCCGCACACACACACATACACACACACAAGCTAGGAAAGGAAAAAAATAGCTAACGAAATTTATGTTATTGTTTGTCTGACTAGGACCAAGGGCTACCTTCTGTGTGTCTGTGTGTGTGCTCACTGTTTGTTGCAACATTTTATTTATCGCACTGGCCATAAAATGCACGCTGGGGGCATTTGTAACAATTTTCCCAGGCACACACAACAATGGAGCAATGCTCCTTTCCTCCCTTTCTGCCTTTTCTTAGTCAAGTTAAAATATTACAACATCATGCTTAAAAGTCACGTTTAAACGCTGACGACGACGGCGCTGAAAGATTATTGCATTTTTAGACCTCCGCCTCCACCTCCTCCGCCCAGCTCACCTGGCACACAAACAAACGTAGTTCATTTCAGGCAGACGTCGTCTGCGCCTGTCTGTATGCTATGCGAAATAAGTAATAGTGTTGCAACGTGCCTGCCGCATTTTATTTCCTTTTCCCCCATTCAGAGACAGAGACCGGCAGACAGAGAGAGGCATAGACTGCCTGCTCTCTTCTAGCCATTGATTGTATAATTCGTGTGTTGCGAGTGAAAATTTTATATGCTTGATGTCTGATTGAATTGAATTGATGTGAGGAGTGACTTTGCCTCCTCCTCGTTTGACTTTTGCGGTTACGAAACCAATTTATTTGGGTTTTTCTTTTGCAATTGTATGTGTGTGTGTGTGCGAGAGTTGTTATTTATTTTAAACAGCATTGGCAAGGCTGGGCAGGTGTGGTAGTTTGTGTGCTCAGAAATCCTGGAAAGCCAAAAATGATTTCATAAGATGAAAAGCGCTTTTTCGCACAACATTTTTTTGAGTGTGTGCGTGTGAGGGAGAAAGGTGATGCAGCATAAGGAAGCCACACATATTTTTGGCAACTTTGTGAGTGGGCAGATTGAAATGATAGATTTTTTTTGTTTGCATGAGAGTTGTGCAAGTGCGCAATTAAAGGAAATTGCTGTAGGAAAAATGAACAGAAAAAATGATTTTCAAATAGTTGAAAGGAAAGATTAGAACTTTAGCGAATGCTACAAAAAAAAAATTTACCAAATGTTTGTTTGAAAAAGTGCCGAATTTAAAAACAATAAATTGCTGCATAAAAGGTTTTTTTTTGTTTTTAACAAAATATGTACATATTATTTGGAAACGCTCAATGTACATTTTCGAAATATGTAATCATAATACTGAGTGGTCCATCTAGTGTTTGGAATTTGAACTGTTCATAATTTGACTGTAAAAACGTTAAATGTCATTCGGAAAGCGACTAATATTTAGTAAAAACTTTGACATTTACGAAATGGGTCGCTATTCGCTTGAAGAAAGTTGGGAAATATTAAAAACATATTTCCAAAGTGGTGAGTCCTCGACTCAAACTTTCGTAAAGCTGGAATGTTGGTGGATAAACCAACCCGTATAAGTACTCGCCCGGTGCGCTCGACTGAAAAAATTGCCAAGTCAGCCGTGGTGGTCATTTGACCGAAATTGTTCTTCATAAATAAATGACATGAACCAACCTTTTAATAAATGTTCCACCTTTGAAAAATATCGAGCCGTTTTTTTTATAGCAAAATTAAATTGCTATTTTTAAATAGACCACCTTGTAGAATTGGCCTTGTAGAAAGTGGCCGCATGTGGCTCAGCGGTTAGTGTGCTGGGATGCTGGGCGGGAGGTCGTGGGTTCGATCCCGCCTCGGTACATCAAATAAAAAAAGTTTTTTCTTTTTTTAGAAATTAGCTTTTACACATCCAGTCACGTTCACCAGCTATTGGCGCCAGCTGTGAAGTAACTAGCCATGAAAAAGCAAAACTTTGCCGTTCGGATTCGGCGTTGTACGTCCCTTTCTCTTGTTTAAAGTACACGCAAGAGATTGTAAGAAGCTTGGTTGGCCCCTTTTACATTACCTTGTAGAATCAGGCTATAAAAATAATTTTCATTTATTCTGCATCTTCTTTGAATATCTTTTTTGAATATTTGTAAAAAATATGTATTTTCTATGAATTTTTTACTCATCTATATTCTCAGAAATAGAACCAAGAACTTTGTGCTTGAATCAAGTATAAACGGTATCAATAGTTCTTTTAGCTATTAGGTAGCCTACATTGCAACTACCGATTCTGGAAAAGAGTACCATCAAAGTTCAACAATTCTGTCTAATATACAAAACAATAGATTTTCTATAAATCAAATTTATGTTCAATAGAAATAGATATGATGTCAGCGGTGTCACAGAAATCTCTTCCAACCAAATTCCAACCCAAAACCAATTCTCGGTGTCACAGAAATCTCTTTCGGTTGGTTTCAAATCTCTCGTGTTTTGTCGGGAGATTTAGCTAAATTCACCAACCAAACAATTTCGATATGCAAAATTAGTTTTGGAAATGTGAACAACATTATTTTTCTGGATAGGTTGCATCAAATTAATTAAATATTTTATTTGTTTTAATATTAAAATTTGTGTTTCAATAAAAACCCTCCTAATGCTGCGTAACAATTAAAACCTGCCAACCACAGCGCCCTCAAGTTATGGAGTCGCCATCTGTGTGCCAACATTGGCACCAACAAGGGCTTAGAGTTGTCAAGTTATATTTTATGATTGGCGCAAAAATATTTTTTAAATTTTGCATCTTATTTTTGGAGAATATGACTTAAATTTGAATTATAATTTAAAAATGCATCATAAAACATATAACACTATCAAAAAATTGCATTTAAACATCAAATTAACTCATAACTAGAAGATGGGAAATTTTTTTTGCGAGAAAGGGCAACCCTGTTAACAGATTGGATAGAAATGGCCCATTAGCATGGACACAAACCTTCCAACTCGATTTTCATATAAGAAAACGAAATCTCTTGAAGTTCTGGGACACCGACGGATTTTTCGAGCGTTTTGCAAACCAACCGAGGCCAAAATCTCTAGAGATTTCTGTGACACCCCTCTGAAGTCAGATGAATATTGCAGAAGATTGAATTGATATTCATGAAACAGTGTTATACAGTCAACCAGCCTCCTTTGGTGTGTGTGTGTTTAGTTTTAAAAAAGTTATGGACAAAATCATCATTAATGACCTAGAGCCTGCTAAAAAGAGCTTTTGCCTAAATACTTTACTAAACTATAATTCCAATTCTTTAAGGCTTTGATTTATTAGTCCCAATTTTCCGCCCTCAAATTGTACAAGTGTTTGGGACATTTTATTTTAAAGTTATGAAATTGAACTATACGACGACTCAATGGCAAGTCCATAGGAAAATTTAGATTCGTCACAAAGCAATCCTTAAAATCAATGTTAAGCAACCTTAAACAGGCGCGAAAATGATCTAGATTATTATTATTCCTTCCATAAACTGAACTTCGCACTATAGCGTTGAGTACCGCGAATTCTCAAATCAAAAACTTTAGCATTTCAAATTTGACTTTTTATTTTAAGTGGCACAAATATGACCGGCTACTATATTAGATGACAAAAGTTGACATATTTAAAACCTAGAGCTCAAATCAAGGTAGATTTAATGCCTTCGGCTTTCCTTCCATATGATCTACAATTAAAGTAGTCCAAGTTTAGTTCAAAGTGCAATCGCTTATAAAAAAATCTCTAACAATTTCCAGCACATCCCTGTACGTTTCGCTATTTAATTTACTGACATTTCAATATTTAAAATCTGTGTTAATTTTAGCTTAATAAATTTCATTCCGTCTTGATTATAATTTTATTTGATTTCTGTGGCTAAAATTTGTAGTTTTTGCTCCACCATTTCGTGTTCTCCATATATATTTGCCCTCTTTTAACCTTGCACAGGGACACATTGACTACATCCTTGAATACCCACAACTTGGCTTAATATTTTTGGCCTTGCAGCGTTTAAAAATTTCATTAACTCACTTGACTTTGCCCAAGCGTCATTTAATTATCTCTCCCCCCGCTCCTCCCTGTGCGTTTCAGCGTAAATGACAAATCCTTATGCTAAATATGCTTAAATGCACCACACATACACTCATACACACTCACACACACACACATGAGCTTACAACGTGCAGTACATATGCTTAATGAAGCTTATAACTCTCGCCTCTCCGCCAACCCTCTGCAATATGCAACACGTACACGTCCTGACAATCCTGGCAACAGGCAGCATATGCCATGAACCGAGTGTAGCAGGCCCGCCAGGCGAAATAATTATAAAGCGCTCGCAGCGGAAGCTGCAACGGAAATGTTACCGTTATACCTGGCAAAAGCACGTGCGGTGTGAAGGAGGAGGAGCAGGTGCAGCCCAGGTTGCGGGTGCAAATTCTAGCACTGCCTGCCGTTTAGTTTAGCATAATGACAGGCATACAGCAGTAGCTGGGAGTAGCTGAGGCTAGAGCCAAAAACCCAAGCCACATTAGCTTGGCCAGCAAATGTGGCAAAGCGTGTTAATAACTCACTGTGCACTGAGTGCACTCCGGAGAGTGGGCGATGAGGGCTGGGTGGGGGGTGGGTGAGAGTGCATTTAAGTTTTCGGATTTAATAATAAAGTTGAGAACCAACAGCACATGTGAGGGATTGGGGTGAAGTTTGTCGTCGTCGTCGTCGTCGTCGTGGTTGTGTAATGGAGCATGCCCGGAAAACTACTCCACTTCATCGTAGACTTGCATATTTTGCCATGCATAATGCATAATTTCGTTTCATCATCTGCCTGGTTAGAGGAGACTCAACTCAACTTTGCGTCTACGTTTGGGGCCTAATTTGCTGCATAATTAAGCTTGTAGTCGTCTGTGTTAGATGTTGCTCGTTTGTATTTTTGTGCCTCCTTGGTTGGGTGTAGAAGGTAAGCTAAACCAAATATTCTAAGAAGCTAAAATGGTAGAGGCAATGTTTTTTTTACATGTAGATCTCCTGGGTTAAAAAATAATACTTTAAAATTAAATAAAACTTCCGAAATGGATTTTTCAACAAGATTATTGTTTACCGCGTCGGGGTCACCAATCTATTTCTGAAGTGAAAAAGGAACAAAATTAGATCGTTTGATAATTGCTAAGAAAAATGACTAACAATTCAACTTTAGACTTTAAGAAATTCCTTAAAGTTCTTTAGAAGGATCGCACTGGAGCTCAAGGTGGCTTTCGGGGTTTCATTCTAGTGTATTTCATATAAATTTGTGATATAATGGACTTTGCCTATGTATTAATCAATGATATAGTCGGGTTCGGGGTTAGATTGGGGAGTACTTAGTTTGGAAGATTTGGGTTAAGCTCCGGCTTAAAAGCCTGAACAGACTTTACTTTGCACCTTTGCTTTAAGGATCACCAAGTTGTCTTTAAGCTTCTTATTTTGAATTTTCCAAGGTGTTAATGTTTCAACCTCTTTTTGAACGAGTGATTTCTCCACTCCCAACACGGTCACCACTTGACATTTTCTCATTTTTGAGTCGGGGTCACCAAATATCATTTTAATAAATTTAAAAATTTCAGCTGCACTTATCAAAGTGTTTCCCCTCTTTAGTGCTCTTTAAATCTCCTCCCTTCTACTTGGTACCAGCAGCCAATTCCCTGCTCTGACATTTCTATTAAAAGCCACCACATTGAGCGCCTTAAATTGCTTTGACCTTTACACAACAGCTGTGACTCTCACTTCTCGCCCGTCTCATATGCCCTTAACTCTTAAAAAGCAGACGGAGGATGAAAAAAAAAAGAAACACAAATTTTACACACGCACATTAAGTCACGTTTTCGCACCATTAACCCATAAAGAACGAGCCGACTGTGTGTGGAAGCGAGCGGGACCAAGCTAAAGATTTACAAATATTGAACTTTTTGCTTCCCAGTTCAGTTTCTCTTGGCTTTTCAAGTCGTAAAGCAGTCACAAGCATATTTTATAGATTTTAATATGCGCGCTACATAACAGAGCCCATCCATATCCATCCCCCACTGCCCGACTCAGCTGGCTTTTTAAATTCCAGCCGAAAAGTAGGCAATACTCACCCTTGTCAGAGATATGCGTTGCGTTTAGTGACTTTTTTCCTTGACAATGTGTCAACGTGTGTGTGTGTGTGTGTCTCTCTCTGCCTCTACCTCTCGCTTTTAGGAATAAGGCGAAAAAAAGTTACTTGATAAGGGTTTATCAATGCGACACAGTAACTTAGTGATTTACTCGTGTGTGCGTAGCATTTTTTTAATTTTGGAAATTGAAAAAGTGACTTTTGCTTTCCTGACTCCATTGCGGAGGCGTTTACTTGGGTTATGCGCCTGACTTGTATAGGCTGAAGGCTTTAACAAAGCCCCTTTTTGTGGTATCTTGTCTTTGTGTGTCAAGTAAGTGGCAAAAAATAAGGAATTTAGATTTACATTTTATTGGCAATATTTCTTTTGCATTAAAATCAATCATTGCTAACACAGGGGAAATGCAAACTTGTATGAAAATGAAGTGAACCACCTGCCTATTTTTAAGACATTAGATTGGAAATGTGTCCTTGACCAAATCTGCTTTTATAACCAAATGTGGTTCTGAATATCAACTTTCAAAATTTCTGCAGGAGGTTCGGTCAAGAGCTCGAACCAAATATGTTTTAAGAATCGGGAAAATTTAATGTGCTTGATATACACTTGCATGAGTGGAGTCTTTGTGCCCCTTGCTTCAACTTTTGAAAAATTCAAGTAAATCAAGTTTTACATTTTTTGATTAGAGTTAGAGTTAGTCAGCTCATGATTCCAAACAGAGCAAGCGCTAAACAAAAGTCAAGGCAAATTTAAGAAATGAGTCAACCTTAAAAATATACAGCAAAAATTGGAAAGCGAAAAACTTAAAGAAAACCTCTTGGAGCGGACGACCGAAACGGTGATGAGAAGGCCTGGTGCTGCAAGGACTAGACATTGCCAAGTATAGTGTCCTCGAGCGAAAGAGAAACGATTGGCGAGTAATGGCCGAGAAGAAGAAGAATCTGTCTTTATTGGTTCCACACCATTTTGGCTCATCTTCAGTAAATACGCTCTTACAGTTCATATATGCCACCATTTAACAATCAATTAATCAGTTGTCAGAATTGCAATTTATAGACCTCGATAGAGGACCGTTCTTCCTCTGAACATTTTAATAGTTTTTCTGGTCAGTAACCACTTTTGCATCATTTAGGCAGCTTTGTAGTATCTATTTTAAGTTTGCACCTGCTTAATAGTAAATTGTATAATAAATAAATTTCATCATATAAAATAAATTTCTACTTCTCGGAGGAACCCTTTTCATGGAGTCTATGATCAAGAGTCGGCTTATAAGTTTTCCTATACAACAATACATGTTAAAACATTGTTATTATTGGTCCACGCATCTATTTTAAGGTTATGTCAAACTTGGATACAAGCTGTACCATCACCAAACTGTTATACTCCCATGCAATCAATTGAAAATGTCGAGCATTTTGCTCTGGCTTTCCACTGGCATTTTTATTGCGCTATTTGGGTTGAGCATGATTGATCTAGTTGCTTTGTTGATCTGATCTGAGTTGAATAATTTCAAACAGATTTCAAACAGATCATGTCATGAGCTATTATTTAATAATTCAAAAATTTTGGGAGCTATCAGAAGAAGTTTATAGATATTTCAAATCATATACAAAGTCAATTTTCATTCAATTCGTGCAGGGGTCTTGTATACACCTTCTTTCAACCTACAACTTTTTAGGTCTCCAAGTTCGACAACATTCCGGGAAATTTGAATTTAAATTTTTATACTCGTACCAAAGGTAGAAAAAAAATCTCATATCTCCCACAGTTTTGTAGATAGATAAATAGTTAGTCATTAGTAATATGTATCGATTTGCCAAAGAAATGATAAAGATCGGATGAGCGGTTCTCAAGTTAAAAGCAAAAGAAGTCCCTCCCTCCCCAACAACCAACATCGCTTAATTTTGAGCACAGCAGCGCTGCATTCAGCTTCTACCCCAGGTACAGAGTATGATATAGTCGGGCTTAGTTTTTAAGTGGGCAACCACTGACATTTGTGCAAATATCATGCACAAATATTGGTACTCCAAAATCGTCGATTAGCAGTCCGAGACCTTACCGACCTTGTTGGAACATTGAGCGAATATTTGGGCCACAGAAAAGTGAAAACTCGGTTGGTGCCAAATAGATACCGAATCGAAAAATTAATTGAAGTCTGTACCTGAAGAGGACTTTGCAGCAAGTTTTAAAAATTGAAAAAATAAAAATAAAACG
>JAEIFU010004115.1:0-19449 GCA_018904235.1 Lordiphosa stackelbergi | reverse complement strand
TATTGAAAATACGGAAAATATGAACTAAAATCGAGTCTATTCTTTCAGGAAAAATATGGTCTAGAATGTAGGCTGTTATATTAGGTAATAACTTAGTTGAAAGTAGTTTTTAATAGTCATCATATTAAGGCTATACATGTACATGTGGCTTCGCAGTCTGCAGTGGCCGGTGTAGAGCCCTGTCAGAATCCTGAGGGCATTCTTTCCTTTTTGGATAAGCATTTGAAACCTTTTGAGGTTGTGGTGTCTCATCCCCCTGGTGTTTACCCAGGAGGCTGTTTTAAGTGTATTTGCATCCTTTCTAGGGAGACTTTTTTATGATGTGGTGGCCTATGCCGTAGTAGGGTTCTTAACCTACCATTACGGTGGCTGCACCCTTGCGTTCAAATTCGTCGGCCATTTCGTTTCCGGGTATATTGTTATGTCCCGGTATCCAATGTCCGTTTTGTTCCTGCTGCCGAGTTCTTTGTCTCTAGGCCTAACTTAGAGGTGAATTTGATGCTGCTAAGCGCATTGAGCGCTGCACAGTGGTTGCTCCCATAGGCCAAAAATCAAAAAATTAATGTTAAAACTTTCAAACCATAACTGCTTTAATTTACAGCTAATTGGTCAAGCTTCACAGTGGCATAATTCTTTTGCTTTGATTATAACTGTGCTTTATTAAAATACCATCGAAAGTGTGACCATTTGTTCATTTGCCTTGTACAGTGCCCGCCGCTCGCTGCAATATGTTAATTTTGTTAAATTAAATTTTTGCATAAAAGCTATATTAATTTAAGTTGTGTAAATTGGATATTGTACATAAATGTATTGAGTTTACTTCTACAGTTCCACTTAAAGAAATTTCGTGTTTAATTTTGTGTAAGTCGTTGTTTTAGATAAGTATATTTTTGTGTTTATTTTTGGTTCGAGTGTCAAATGTTTAGTTAAAGTTTTAAGTGTGTTGCCTTCTTCAGCCCTCAGAATTCTTTATGACATACTGTTTCTTAATACTTTAAGATTTTAAAAATGTTAAGTTTTCCTGCTATCATCCGCTCATGCGCGTGCAGTAATTTGTAAAGTAATGCATGTTTTTTGATTTGTCAGTCCGTATGAATCCACAGATTTCAGAGATGGCAAGAGATGGAGGTTCACAATGTATGGGACATAAACTTCTAATACTTCCAGGCAGATTAGGTTTATTTTAAATTTTTCCCAGCCCCCTCCCGCCCCCGCAATTTGGAAAAAACTCGTGTCGTCCACAGTTTTGTAGATAGGCGGTTCGAACCTTCTAAAGATATTTAGCAATCAAAATTATTTACCGATCTGCCAAAGAAATGATAAAGATCGGATAAAAGATACTCAAGTTATCAGTAAAAGAATGTTCGCTGCTGCAGCGTTGCATCAGCTGAGTGGCTGACTACAGTTTTCACTCGTCATTGACTTCACAGTATAAATTTTAGCCTGATATTTCCATTAGAAGTATTTATGGCCGCTCCTCTCCATATAAATGCAACCATTAATTTAAAGTGCTGGAATGCTACAATTGCCCACATAAGTCTGAATGCGGCAAAATTTTCTCCTCTTCTGCCCAGTTCGAGCCACAATGGTGATAGCCACGGGAATGTTGCCGGAAAGTTAGTGTCAAACAAGAGACGTATTCCCCCTTTGCTGCTCAGTGTATAGGCACCTTTAGCGTGTTTGGGTAGGAGGATGTCTGTAATCTCACTCCTTTGTTCGTGCCTTCAATCGCAGAGTTTCCTATAATTCTCTTATTTGGCTTTCCTAATCTCACTTTTGTAAAGTGTCAGGACCTGCTTGCATTTATACCAGTCCCAAATCTTTTTGTCTTCATTAAAAAGAACTCGGATTTTTTTTTTCTGAGTTTCTCTAGGAGTTTCTCTCCACCAAGGAGCATTATTTTCTTTTCTCGATTTGCTAAGAGGGCAATTCTCTTCGGAAGGTTCGATTATACTTTTGTTCATTTAACACCACAGGTTACAACCATTACCCCAACGCTTACCCCTAAACCGAAAACACTAAAATTTGTTTACCTTAGCATGCAAACACTAAATGTGTGTTTAATTTAGAGACGGGCATTTTTCAATTCCCAATCACATTTGCATAGGCCAGAGTTAGTTCCCGTGGCTTTTCCGTATCATTCTGTTTTACTTTTCCGTATGCATGCTTAGCTAAACAAAATTAAACGTAATTTCCGTTTGACTGTTCTTGCGCAGATATGCAAACAGATTATTCACACACTCGCACTGTCAAACTGGTATTTTATACCAATATATGTAACCGTAACCAAACCCAGAAACAGAATAAGGTTATAAACACTTACCGTAACCCATATCTTACAACCGTAATATAACCGTAACCGGAAAAAGTGATTGGCAAAAACAGAAACCGTAACCCATACGGTTATTCGTTTCGGCTTTAATCCCTGTTTACTACAATTTCTAGTTCTAGGTGTTGTTTTGGTATCCGAATCCTGGGCATATTATTTGCTAGCGTAGAGTTGCAGCCTCCCCAATTGGTTCCGCGAAGGTTCCTGTTAGGGGTACTTTGCTGTGTATTCATTTACAATCTAAATTTGATCATTCTATAGTCTCACATAGATTCCTCTAACGAGACCTGCCAATCATTTTTAAAAGGTTTTAGCGAGTTGCTGGAGAAGGTGAGGTCAAGAACTTACTCCAATACTCTATTATAGTGTCGGGCCTGATGCTACATCACAAATTTACATATGGATAAAAATTCTAGTAAACATTCACCTTGATCGTTCACATCGGAGATTCACCATGTCACATGGCGTTTGTATCGCATTCGATTGCAGTCATCATTGTATTCGCGCTTAGTGCGAACCATATTCTTAGCGGTAATTTGTAATACTGTAACCCATTTATCAAAGTTCTTCGTTCGTAAGTTTGTTCACTGCAGAGGGCTTTCCAAAAAAATTGTATAAGTATTTGTCTGCCTTTTCTGAATTCCTTGTTTAATGCAATTAATTTGCTCCTTGCATATAACTGGGGAATTAAGATGTTTGGACTCTGGAGAAGAGTGTCTTCAGCCCCTTCGAAGCCACCTCCATGCTTGCAGTAGCAGCCTTTTTGCTTGCTTAACGCACGTGCGCGCTATACGTGCCTGTATATGATCACGCCCAAATATTTGAGGTATGGACTGAAGTGTATTGTGGCACTTCCTACCATTAGGCTGCTTGTTTCGACTTCCTTCCTGCTGCTTATAAGCTCGGCGTCCGTCTTTTGTTAGTTGCAGAGCCTTGGAGGACACTTCCTGTGATCTGCTTCTGTTTTGGTCTGGAATCTGTGTCATACACTAGTACACCAGTAGTCTGGCATGTGTGCCATGCTCCATTACTCTGTTGACAAAGTAACTTTTGGTGATTTCCAACAGATAGCTCGGTACGATGTTCGGCCAGTGCACCGAATTAAAAGCGTTTTGTACGTCTAGCGTTTCCACTAGGCAGTACTTTTTCGTCCCTCGATGTCATTATTTGCCCTCAATGGTCTTCTCAGCAATTGATGTGAGCTGCTGGATGCCACTAATAGTTTATCTTGCCTTTCTGAATCCGTACTGTCTGGAGTCAGACCTCCACGGTTTTCAAATGACGCCTTGCGCTAGTTAGCGATAAACCTTTCTATTGGCCTGTACCCTGTCGGGTCGCCAATCTTATTTCCTCGCATGGGTAAGAGAACCAGCCGTTGTTTTTTACACAGATCAGGGAATTTTCAATTTTCCAAGCACTTAGTATAAAGCTGATTGAATACTGTGGTATGTTTCCGAAAAGACATTTTGAGCATCTTCTTTGGGATGCCATCTGGTCCCGGTGACTTTTCGATTTGTACTTTTTTTCGGTGAAATCCAAATGATAATGTCTCATTAGTTGAACTCGCGCTGCCAAATAGTATGACTAGTATGAAACATGGGGCATGGAACATTAATTTATCTCAGTTTCTCAACTAGCTGTCTAAAGCAGCGCTGCTGAAGGGCGGTTTTATGCAGCGCTTCTCATGCCCATGCATTAAAATATCCTGCCACAATGATTGGGTACTTTCTCTGGTCTTCTTTCCCTATTCCCTCCATTCCCATTCCGAACTCTTGCTGAATCAGGATTGTTGGAAGGTAACAGCCAAGAACATAAATTCTGCCTATTTTAGCGTTAGCTCAGTGCATGCTTTTACCCATTTGGGTAAAGCTACCTTTTTTAAGCTACCTCGATTTCCTTTTCCAGGACCGTTTGGTGCAGAATGTCTTGGGTGGCCGCAAAGACGTTAAGGCTTAGTTGTAGTACCATCACGCTTGGTGATGACTCTTCCCTCAGTCGCGCATGGTACAGTGCTTACTCCCCGTATAGTGTTAGTTGTTCCCCTTTTTTCCTGCAATGCAAAGAAGGCATTCGGGTTAAGCTTTGTACTCCTTTGCATTGTACAATCTCCTCCTTGGTCGTCGCTTCGTTCAGACCTCTTATCTCGACGAGGTTAGAAAGCGTGCGAAGTACTTTTGCATTCCAACTTCAAATGCTTCACAATGCAGTTCCTTATGGCAGTCAAGCTTGACTGGTAGTTCTCCACTGGCCATCCTTCAAATTTTGTGCACGCTTTCGCCCAGTTCTTTTAAAGTGGGATCAAATCTCATTCTTTTTGGTATGTCACTAGAGGACAATAAGAAAAGCGGCAAAAAGTAACGCGTCGGGCTTATGGGCCTTCGTTCTCTTCCTTTTCTCCGACTGGCTATTTCCGTCCTTGTGGGCCATATCCGTACTGCTCCTGTCTGATTCTTTGCTGGCACCTCGGACCTTGCGTGCTGGGTACTTCATGGTTGAAGAAGAGGTTATTCTTTTCGGCCTTTCCTTGGGTAGCTGAGCTGTATGCACAAAATTTAAACAATTGTTGCTTAGCTCCATCTCCTTTTCCCATTTTTTAAGGACGGCACCCCGGTGCCCTGCTCGTATGGACTAATTGCACATTCGCCTATGGGCATGGCGCATTGTAGCGATGGTGATCTCGACAACGCAGGGCGTCGTGCGAACTCCGCCAAGCTTTTATTATCCAAAGTGTTTAGGTCTGACTAGAAAAATACAAAAGAAGAGTTCTATAGCCTACCCGAGTATATCTTTAGTTAATAAAAAAAAATATACAGGCTTGTTCTTAATTCCACTACCACTGAGAAGTAAATAGAACGCAATTTCGCTTCGGTTTCGTTTTTGTGTTCTCAATTCAGAATGAAATGGCTCTATTTTGTCGGAGCCCATCTAATTACATAGCTCAGGAAATCCGCTGATGAAAATTGTCGGAGCGCTTTGTCAGATCGAGTACTGAGACACAAAAAATTCGCTACGACAATAAGCATGGACCTGCCAACTCGATTTCTCGAAAACAGCTGATAAATTGTCGAAGGGGTCTGGAAATAACACAGTGTTACAGCGAAAATATACTTTCGAAATGACCTAGCACACGCTGTAGAACAGGTCAAGTATAGCATTTCCTCATACTTGGTTTTTTCCTAACACCCCTAAAATCTGAAGTTATGGCCCAAAAACAGCTTTTTGAATAGATATAACTCACGAATGGACCGCCCGATTGTTCATATCCTTATCAATTCCGGTAGTGACGAGAAGAATCTAGTACATTTTAATCAATGGTTTGACTAATTTAACGCGATGGCTGAGAAATGCGGCTTACAGATCTGTCATTTTCCTTTTTTTTTTGAGAAATTTGTACTTTGAGCATCACTGGTTTTACTATTTTATTCTATGCGATTTTTTCTTAAAATTTATTATAAAAGCCCATTTAATTCTCCGTTGAACGGTTGTTGTCTCAATGAATTTGGATACCCTTTGACGAAGTTATGCGCGCATATCTAAGTACACCTCGACAATCTAGTATTTTTTTTTACTATGCCAACATATTTTTGATAACCTTAACATAGGTGCCCCTACAAGTATGCTCTGTTTTCTTTGGCGCCAGATTCAAAAAATATTTTTAAATTCTTATATAAATATAAATTTTCATGTTTCACAATTTTTGGGCCAATAAATATGAGAAAGGTGAATCGCTAGCATGGATCAATTTTTGACTGTGATATGCGACACTAACTCGCTTATGGTTTCATCAAAATAATTTTAAATTTTAATTTCATGTACAAGAGTATCTAACTTTGACTTCGGCATTTTGTAGAGTCTGCAGATGTGTTCTCCAACTTAAGCCAACTCTAAATGTTAACTGTGGGCTGTAAGGGTTTTTAAAGGTCTTCGGTGCCAAAGGCAAACGCCAGAAAGAATATATATTCTTGATCAGCACTAAGAGCCGAGTCGAAATAGTCATGTCCTTCTATCCACATGACCAGCGGTCTGTCTGTCAAAGACGGTAAGAGCTTGAGGTTTGCGACGCTTAGAAGGCATCATCTCCGACCACATAAAGTATATATGTATATTCTTGACAAGCATGACGAGCTGAGTCAATAAAGCCTGTCCGTCTGTCTGTTTCTACGCGAACTTATAACTTAGAGCGCTCGTCACAAAAGCTGCCATAGAAATGATCGGCCGGAAAAATAGATTTTTCTATACATGCCCTCTTAAACTCTGTCGTTGTTAATCTTATATATTTTTAATCTGATCTGAGAAGTTTGGTCAAAATCACTAACCGTTGAAGCAAGCTTTATCAAGTGTATTTAAACTTCGGCACAGACGAGGTTAGCTTTGCTGTCTCTTTTGTTTTTAATATTGGCTCCCCTGCAAATTGGGAAATACTTCATATCTCCCAGAGATAAAACAACGGGCATTAAAATGATGTATATAGTATTTATTTTCAATGGTTTACAAAATGTATGTTGAAGTTTCCTTTTTGAAAGTAAAGATGTTACTAATACACAGGCCAACAAAATGACCAACTTTGTGAGGTGCAGCCCTGTTGATTTAAAAATATGATAAGTTTATGCTCACTGATTCCAAAACTGGTTTCGGTTTAGCTCCATCAGCTCTTGTTTCCAAGATGTGGCGGAAAAACGAAAAAGTTGAATTTTTGGCACTCTCGGACTTATGGAGGCCACACTAGGCGTAAATATTACTACGTTTATGCTATGTAATTCACGCTTTCTTCAATTTGCAAAATCAAATTTGTTCCTGTTTATGCAGCTTTTGTAAATTCACAAAATGACCACATTTTTGGCAGATGTGGCAGCACCAACGCAAACTTAAGTTGGCTGCGCCTCTAGATTTCAACAGGATGGTAACGCATAAAATTGAAATTGATTGCACAGTCTCTCTGGAAGCTTCAAGCATTGCAGTTCGCTTGAAGGAGAACTCCGCGTCTGTCTTTTTCAAGACACGTGTTTGCGCGTTCAGCCTTTTTCAAGGCACGCGTCTTCCAACAGTTTATAAAACAATCCTGATTACAGTAAATGGTCAATGACCAACCTTAAACAATTGAATTACGCATTAACATGAAGTGAAATTACGCGTTATTGTCGGGTGCAATATCGTGATAGTTTAAAGCAGTGGTGCACAAAATATTTTTTTCCTATCCCGTGTGATAGGAAGTCAAAATGCTGCCGGCGTCGCAGTCGACACACGCATAGAGAGAGAGAGAATACGTGTGCTCTGTAAATGGCACGCACACAATTTATTTGTTTGTTTGTAGCCCATCCCGCAAACATTTTGTCGGGTTCCTTATCTCCTCGTCAAAAAGTGAGTTTGGCGATAGTTTGAGATGAGAGTCTGATGATAGTTTGGCGATTTACAAAAACAAACCCATAAGGTGTCGCATTTTTAACATAAAACGGTTAAATTGGATATGTGGCATCAATTTAAGCTTGTTTAAATGATCAAAGTGATAAATAAGAACTTGAGAATTACAAGCAGGCACTTATGGGTGATCGCTTTTAAATAGATTCATTACAAGTAACCCTTTAGTTGCCTAGACTGAGATGCGCGGCGTAGCACAGTCGTCTAATACTTCAGTTCCATTGTGTCTTCAGTCCAAGGGTACCAAGTTCCAATCCCTCAGGGTAAGTAAGTAATTCGATGTTTAGCGGATCCGGCAAGCAGCAGCAGCATCAGCAGGTTGTAAGCTGCCAGCAGCGCACACAAATTTTTATATTTTTTTTTGTGTGAAACGCTTTCTTATCCCTGAGAAGAGACTTTATCGTATCTCCCAGAAGAAACGCTTTCCAAGAAGTGTCGCAGAGTGACACATTTCTTCCCGAAGGGAGATGAGAATGCGAGAGAAATGCGATATCGCCAGAGTGAAGCGACACCTACTGGAAGAATCGCATTCTTATCTTCTGCGATAAAAATTGTTTGCTGGGTTACTTCGTGTTTCACTGCTACACACACCATCGCAAAGCTTGATAGTGTGTGTTTGGGCACCACTGGTTTAAAGTCAATTAAATTATTTAAAGTTTCCCCGCGTGTGCACGAGTAGGCCTGGACCTGGTGCACTCGCCAAATGAGTCATTGCGATGGCAGAATAAGTTTTTAAAATAAAACTTCGCCAACCCCGGACTATCGATAAGGATAGTCCAATTCCAAGCAAAAAAAAAGAAATTGATTGCAATGGAAAACATTAAAATATTTTTGATTAAAAAAGAACAACGTACAGCCAGTGGAGGCATAAGCGAACGATGACGTTGGTACAAGCCAGACGAGCATTCCAGGCAAAAATGCGGCCTCTACTCATGCAGTATTATCCAGCTGCCATAGGAGCTGATACAGGACGCGTTCCAAATAGCTCATTTCGTTCGTTAAAGTGGGTGCAGGTTTTCCCTCCAGCGCCAGAGGTTGACTTGTTGCGCTTCACCTCATATAAGTTTTTTTTAAGCATACACAGCTTTGTTTTTACTTGCTCGCTAGATTTTAACATATTTTAAGCCCTTTAATTATTGGAAAGCGTTTTGTATCTGGCGTTGTTTCTTTTAGTTTTTCCATCGAGCTGGCTTAATATGTTGTTATATTTATCGCCCGCCCAAAACGATCACTTGCTCTGAAAATTCATATTCATGGATATTTATGTGCTTGAAACTTATTTTTATGTGCGCAAACAATTGGCTAAAATTTATGAATAATTGTTTGCTAAAGCACAATGTTACCAGACATTTAGAAAACAAGATCTGAAAGCATCGGCCAACTTAAATTGGCAACGCCACAGCATTTCATGAATTGACGTCGAATTCATAGTCAACTTTCGTGTGTAAGTCGAATTCATGAAATGGTGTTTATGCACGCACTTTCGGACCCATTTCATGAAATGATTTTGCAAAATGAGCTTAGCATAAACGTAGTATATGTGAGTTTATGAGCTATTTGCGATAAAGTACATATCAATGAATTTTAAAAAAATCAAAGACCTCTAAAGAGAGACATTTTCGATTTATAGCATTTTTATCAAAATAAATCAACCCCTTCAGGTCAGCGCGGTTCTTGGATTAATATATTCGCCATCTGAGCATATAGTTCAACATATGATTTAATTTTGTGATTTTTATGGCATTTCAATCAGTTTGGCAAAGTTATAGCCTGTTGAAGACAAAAACAAGTTATAAGTTTGCGTAGAAACATACAGACGGAAAGGCTTTATTGACTCAGCTCGTCATGCTGGTCAAGAATATACATATATACTTTATGTGGTCGGAGATGATGCCTTCTAAGCGTCGCAAACCTCTAGCTCTTACCGTTTTTGACAGACAGACCGCTGGTCATGTGGATAGAAGGACATGACTATTTCGACTCGGCTCTTAGTGCTGATCAAGAATATATATTCTTTCTGGCGTTTGCCTTTGGCACCGAAGACCTTTAAAAACCCTTACAGCCCACAGTTAACATTTAGAGTTGGCTTAAGTTGATGAACACATCTGCAGACTCTACAAAATGCCGAAGTCAAAGTTAGATACTCTTGTACATGAAATTAAAATTTAAAATTATTTTGATGAAACCATAAGCGAGTTAGTGTCGCATATCACAGTCAAAAATTGATCCATGCTAGCGATTCACCTCTCTCATATTTATTGGCCCAAAAATTGTGAAACATGAAAATTTATATTTATATAAAAATTTAAAAATATTTTTTGAATCTGGCGCCAAAGAAAACAGAGCATACTTGTAGGGGGCACCTATGTTAAGGTTATCAAAAAATATGTTGGCATAGTAAAAAAAAATACTAGATTGTCGAGGTGTACTTAGATATGCGCGCATAACTTCGTCAAAGGGTATCCAAATTCATTGAGACAACAACCGTTCAACGGAGAATTAAATGGGCTTTTATAATAAATTTTAAGAAAAAATCGCATAGAATAAAATAGTAAAACCAGTGATGCTCAAAGTACAAATTTCTCAAAAAAAAAGAAGGAAAATGACAGATCTGTAAGCCGCATTTCTCAGCCATCGCTTTAAATTAGTCAAACCATAGATTAAAATGTATTAGATTCCTCTCGTCACTACCGGAATTGATAAGGATATGAACAATCGGACGGTCCATTCGCGAGTTATATCTATTTAAGTGAGGTACAAAAGCAAAAAGCGGTTTTTGGACCATAACTTCAGATTTTGAGGGTGTTAGGAGAAAACCAAGTATGAGGAAATGCTATACTCGACTAGCCCAACAATATGTACTGGGTCTCGTGAAAAGTATGTGCAGATTTTTTTTTTTTGCATAACTGTGTAATTAAACTTGTTTGATAATTGTCAGAGGTACCTTTGAAAATTGAGCACGCAATGAAAAAAGTTAATGCAAAAATACAAAACTACAATTATTTGGAAAGCTGCGAGGTGGACGAACAAGTGCAGCTGATCAAAATGATCGAGTCGCAACCATTTCTATGAAATCTGGAAAATAAAATACATTCCGATACTGGCAGCTGCATCACTTGTGGCGGCACATCACCGAAGTCCCAACCTCCATAGCCTCCACAGCCCACAGCTAATCAGCCCTAAGTCATTGCAGTCTCCACAGCCTATTATAGTAGTGTTTCATCCTGCTTACTGTGTTAGTTTAAGTTGCTCCCGTTGCTACCTAAGTGGTCACCTACCTACGGCGAGAATGATGCTCCAGTCCATGCAGCTGGCTGGTAAAGTTCGGCTTACACAGGCCAATACAATAATAAAGGACACTGCTTCTTCCTCCAACCCCACACATAATGCGTCCATAAATTGCCCATGGCATTCCCTATGACCTCTGAATTTCCCCCAATGACTTCATTCATCAATTCTATAAACTCTTTTATTTTATTTGAATTAGCCCGCCAATTTCTTAAACAAACAACAGCAGAATTTTTTGCTGTCGCCTGGGCACACTACATTGCCGGAGCGGCTCTGGAATTTATCAATCAGTTTCGACTCCGACAAAATTTTGGGCGTCTGAGTATCTAGCTTTAAATTTTGCAATCCACTGGACCAAGCGAGAATGACAATAGATACACAAGAGAGAAACCAGAATTTAAAGCGAAACGATCGAAATTGGAACAGTGGAAAATGAGAGGGCGGACTTTTAAGTTTCACTCTTCGTGCCAACTCTACACAATTAAACAAAAAATTATTTGGAAATTAACTAAAGACTTGAATGCAAAATAGATTTCACTAACAATTTGTAAATTGACTACAGAATTAAGAAAAATTCACTTTCTGTACATCTAGCAACTGAGAGATTGCGCAATTTGGCGACTACTTTTCATTCCACCCACTAACAAGCATTACTTTTCAAAACGAAACTCTACATTTACGAAATCTGAGGCTATTTGCTTGAAGAAAGTTTGGAATATTTAAAACATATTTCCAAAGTGGTGAGTCCTCGACTCAAACTGTGCGATATTAGAAAAAACCAGAAAGGCAAAGCTAACTTCGTCTGTACCGAAGTTTTGATACACTTGAAATAGCTTATCAGAACGGTTAGCGACTTCGACCAAAGTTCGCAAATCGGCTTAAAAACATGACATATTACCCATGACCGTGTTTGAGAGCGATATTATTGAGAACAAACCAGTTTTTCTCACTAAAACCCATTTTTCGAACGAACATTTGTATGGCAGCTACAAGAAGTAGTCATCCGATCCGGTCGGTTCCAACACATTAGCAGCGTGCAGTAAAAAGAAGACTCTGTGCAAAGTTTCAGCTCGATAGCTCCAAAACTGAGGGACTAGTTCGCGTAGAAACAGACAGACGGACAGACGGACGGAAAAAGCTTAATCGACTCAGCTCGTCATGCTGATCAAGAATATATATACTTTATGTGGTCGGAGATGATTCTCTTCTATGCGTTACAAACTTCTGGGCAAAATTATAATACACTTTTCAAGTGTATAAAAACATTTAGCAAAACAAACTCAATTTGTGGATTAATTCGTGAAGCGAGTTCGTGAAACTGAAATGTTGGTGGATAAACCATTCCATGTACGTACTTGTCCGGTGCGCTCGACCGAAAACATTGCCAAGTCAGCCGTGGTGGTCATTTGACCGAAATTGTTATTCATAAATAAATGTTCAACCTCAGAAAAAAGCGAGCCTCTTTTTATAGCAAAATTAAATTATAATTTTTAAATGAACCACCCTTTACATATCTCTAGAAGCTACTAAAACTGTGCGAGATATGACTATTTCAATTATGGAGGCGGAGTGGTAAATATTGAAAATCGAATTCTTGTCGTTGTGTGTTGCAACTACAGAAGTTCTTATAAAACGCGAAACGCGGATTCATTTGAGAAAATGGGTATGATGTGATGCTTTCAGAGGACCCTATTCAAAACTAAGGATGTATGGATAAACGAATAACTTCAAACTTAAGTAAAGCCGACTCCTTGGCAAAAGGTGGAAACTTCTTCTTGCTTAATGACAACTCCATGTTAACTCTACTATACTTAAAGTTAAATAAGTTGAATATCTTCGCCAAGATCTGCTATTGATTACATTAATTTTTGATCTATTTCACTAAATTACCACTTTTTGGCAAATTTTGTTTCATTGTAGGTACTGCACTAGGAAACAGTTTCAACAATCATCATATTTCTTGAAATGATTTAAAAAAATGGAGTCAAATCACTATTACTGTCGGAATGTTATGCAGCAAACGTCATCCACATCTTCAATTTCACAATCGGCATCTAGCAAAATCAATTATGGCCAGGAATATGTATCGAACCAATCCCAATCAGGTTATACTTCCAAAGATGTACCGCGAAATGGAAACAATAAATCACTTAACGCAAATAGAAACATGGGAAGCCCCTATGGAGTCTCTGCCTGTCACAGTAATGCCCACTGTACTAATAATGCTGCCAGTCCAGCAAACTATATAAATATAATGACGGTGCCCCTGAGCACGTTGCAATATAATCGGAAAAAAATAACATCTCAGGATTATCAGTAAGTACTAAAACGTGTCGCACTACTATATTATGAGCTTATCGCTTTCTTTCAACAGATCACATCTATATTACAACACTGCGGATGCCAAGTGTAGGGATGACTACTATGCTGGGAACAATGCCGGCCGCTTTAACACTGAATCACCAGTACCACCACAGCAACAATCGCAGCATCATCATCCGAATACACACCATCTTCAGCAGACTCTTTCGCACAATCATCAGCTTAGTCATATCCAACAAACCCATCAACTGCAGCATAATCAGCAGCAAGCCGTATGCAGCCCAAGCTCCGCCATAGAGTCATCTGACGATGTGGCCAATTGTTCAATATTGCCAAACGCCAATGGATGTGGCCGGGTGGTGGCAACGCAGACGCAACAAAGCAATACAAGTGGGCTCTGTGACCAAACGATCAATCAGACACCACTGTCAATGGGTTCTGTTAACGTGCCCGTCCCACCTATGATGTACACGGTGCATCGCGTGGTGACCACTGCCCAAATTCAGACAGCAGCCGGAAGTACATTCGCATCGGCTGCAAGTGTATCGAGTGTGGTCAGTTCCGGCCGGAATGATAGTGAATGCATGGGACCAGCCCAGATACCGTCTGCCTTGACTGTTTCGGCAAACGGTCCTTGCCCCAATGGAATGACCTTATCTGACGTAAGCGGAAATATAATCAACAATGCAAATACGCTTGGTCCTCTGTCAAGCCTGCGAAGTCCATCTGGTAAGAGTTGAAAACTTATTGCACGTTTTATTGCTAAATCAGACTAAATTATTGATAATTTTTTTTTTCGAGGCCTTTTTGTCATATGCTTTTTGGCGTTTTTTAGAAAAAATGTATATTCTTCCTCTTCCATACATTTTCATTAATTGATGATAGCACACATTTTATTTGCACTGATCAAAAAGCAGGAGCTTTGTCGAATATGCTTGTGCATATAGACTTTGGCTTTGTTAGGCATGAAACAGTCCTAAAATGACTTATGAACTTGAGCTGCAGTATGTCCATAAAGAGTTTTGACAAAGGAAAAAAAGTAGCATTTTGCAAACTTGTTTTGCAAAAAAGGTGTCTTTTCCATTTGTAAAATTTTGTTCTTATTTTGTTCTGTATGGTTTCTTAAAGTAATCCTAGTCTGAGTATCTCAGTCAGACTTTGCAGAACGTGGTTTGTAACGCATAGAAGGAAGCATCTCCGACCACATAAAGTATATATATTCTTGTTCAGCGTGACGAGCTGAGTTGATATAGCCATGTCCGTCCGACAGTCCGTCTGTCCGTCTGTTTCTCTGCTATCTCCTCCGTCACTTTTAAAGCTATCGTAACTAAACTTTGCGCGAAGTCTTTTGGTACAAATACGCTGCACATTTGGCGCAACCGGCCGGACCGGATGACTATAGCATATAGCTGCCATGAGAAAAACTTTTTTGTTTTCCATGCCAACTTCTCCGAACCTCCTTTTCATAAGTTCTCTATGCTTTCAAATAATTTCGACAAGTTAGCTTCCCTCTATTTTTGAAACGCAGGGAAAGAAAACTTAAAGTTCATATTGATATTCACAGGTTAACAAAAATAATAAATTTCTCATATCAATATCAAATTTTATAATAACAAAATGATATGACTTTAATATCAATTAGAATTTAAAATTAGAAAACGTAATGCGACGGCATGCTTATTTTAGCTGTCAGGGAGCCTGGTGTGGTGCAGGGGTTAGTGTGTGAGACTGATGTGCGGGAGTTGTGGGTTCAATCTCGCCTAGGAACAGTTCTTTTTTTATTGAATTGATATTGTCGAACATATTAATTCAATCGTAGCCCATTTCCACTATACACTCCTGCCCAATATTATACGACTCCCCGAAAATTTTAGTTTCGACCCTCGTAGAAGAATGGGAACGCATAATACAACGAAATCAAATTTTAACTTTATTTTGTTTATACAGCTTTGTTCAATATTTTTATACCCTTGGAGAAGGTATATTGAAATTGTCCGGATGTTTGTTTATATATATAGGTTGTCAAAAAAGTCTTCGGTATTTTTATTGAATTTTCAATTGTTCATAAAATTGGTTATAATAATGCGATTTAAGACAAATAAACGCCGTTTTGTTCGATGACGAGTTTCCAACGAGATGCCAACTTCATAATGCCCCTCTTATAGAAGCTCCCTCCCTATTGGCAAAAAACTCGGAGAGCCAATTTCACAGGACTCTCTTGTGGCCAACTTCCGACTACTAAGCTCGTTCGCCACGGACAGAAATAGGTGGTAATCACTTGTTGGAGATCCGGACTACAATCGGTGGATGCAAAAGAACCTCCTATCCGAGCTCCCGGAGCTTCTGGCGCATCACCAAAGATGTGTGTGGCCTGGCGTTGTCCTGATGGAAGACAATTCGGCCTCTGTTGATCAAAGATGGCCTCTTCTGCATGAGTGCTGCATTCAAGCGGTCCAGTTGTTGGCAGTACAGGTCCGAATTGAGCGTTTGGCCATAGGGGAGCAGCACATAGTGGATATTCCCGCCAGATCCCACCAAACACAAGAAGAACCTTCCTGGCCGTCAAACCAGGCTTGGCCCGTCTGGGCAGCTTCACCGCTTTTCGACCACGACCGTTTGCGCTTCACGTTGTCGTAAGTGACCCACTTTTCATCGCCAGTCACCATCCGCTTCAAAAACGGGTCGATTTTGCTGCGATTCAGAAGCGATTCGCACGCATCCATACGGGCAAAAATATTTTTTGCGTCAAGTCGTGTGGCACCCGTACATCGAGCTTCAACTTGAAGCTTCTTCAAATGGTTTATAACGGTTTGATGAGTCATGCCCAGCTCTGACCGATGCTACGGCTGCTACTATGCCGGTCTCTTTCGATCAATTTTTTATCGCTATTTTCGCAGGCCTTCCGACCGTTACCCTCACCAAACAAGCGTTGAAACCATCGTTGTGAGGTGGAAATGGAGACATAAACTGCACAAATTTTATTCGCAGCATGATATGCATATTTGCCTTTATCGTAGTAGTACTGTAAAATATGCCGTATTTTCTCTTTATTTTGCTCCATGTTTGCGACGCAATAACTCACGAGCGACTGAAAAACAAACAACAAAAAAAAAAACACGTTGTTAGCGCGTGAAAAAGAGCTTTCCAAAAAGCTCTAGCGTGAACCGATGCGACGAATACAACTAGAACTACGTTTTTGAAAACAACTTATGGAAATACCGCAAGACTTTTTTGACAACCTTATATATTCTAGATCAGCATCAACAGCCGAGTCGATTTAGCCATGTCCGTCTGTCTTTCCGTCTGTCTGTCTGTATGAACGCGTCGATCTCAGAGACTGAAACAGATAGAGCCACAATTTTTGGCATGTATTTAGGTGTATACTGTACCCTCATCGAGTTGCTTTCAGATTTGGAAAAATCCATCTCCTCCATCTTTTAGCAGCGAAAAACAGTCTCTCTCTCTGTATACTGTACCCAGATCAAGTTTGCTCCAGACTCCTCCTCCTCCTTCTTCTAACCGCGAAAAACTGTCAGAGCTACAATTTTTATGCTTGAACCTAGTGACTTAATATATATTCGGTAAGGCCCAATATCTGTGTATTCTATAAGATCCGAGCAAAAACACCGAAGATATGCAAGTGCGCCTCCCCATTTATTCAAATAAATTTTAAAATAAAAGGAGTTCAAAGCTATAGGAACCACATTTCTTTGAACAGGGTATTTTGCTGTCGGGCCACTCGACCGCAACACTCTTACTTGTTTTTAATAGTTTTTGACACACATTTTAACACATATAACAGCCGTTCAAAGTTGAGTTTTCTTAAAATTGCTGCAAAACTAAAAAAAAAAAAATGGCAACTTTGCGTTAAGAGTGCCCAAAAGTACCTCTCTTAATTTTCTTGCAATATTGCTTATTATTTTCTTTGAATAATGTACTATTGCTGTGTGGTTTTGCTTTCAATTTTCATAAAGTCGCTTTTAAAATTATATTCCCATTTGAAATCGAGCATGTACTTTTAAACATTCAGCCGAAAAGTATGCATTTTTTCTTAACTTCGGCATGCGCTCTGAGGAAAACTATTTTCATGCGAATCCAATTGGAATGGGTTAAAATGTGTTGCGTACGGACCCCCATGTTTTTTTTTTTAAATCAAAGAAAAAATAAAAATTTGGGGTTGGCAATCTTAATCATTTAATTTGTTCCAGTAGATTTGTTTACTCAATTTTTGAATATGATATCTTCAAAATGGGTTGATGGCGTATTGTGCCCTTTTGCAGCATTTTCCATCGATTTCGCCAACTTTCGGCCGGAATAGCGGCTATTTCTTCACGAATGTTGTCCTTGAGCTCTTCTACGGTCCTTGGCTTGTTAACGTAAACCTTTGACTTCAAATATCCCCACAAGAAGAAGTCAGGCGGCGTCAAATCGGGCGAACGCGGTGGCCAGTCCAAATCACCACTTTTCGACATCAAACGGCCCGGAAACAATTTCTTCAGAAAATCGATTGTTATGCGACTTGTGTGCGGTGGAGCGCCGTCTTGTTGAAACCAGAACTGCCTCATACGCTTTCGACGAATAATTGGCATCACAAAATTGGTCATCATGTCGCGATAACGCTCCTGGTTGATGGTAACAGCATGGCCATTTTCATTTTGGAAGAAAAACGGCCCAATGACCGTTTTCGCACTAACGCCGCACCAAACTGTGACTTTTTCGTCATGAAGAGGCACTTGAATCTCCTCAGGATTTTCAGTGGCGTAAATACGGCAATTTTGCTATTTTACGGTCCCATTCAATGTGAAATGGGCTTAATTTTTAATTTTTTAAAAGCACGTTGAGTTTTCACAATTGACTTGTTCTGTTGAATGTAAATTTCAACTATTTCAGAGCGCTCGCGTGGCGAGTATTGTTCCATGGTAAAATCTGCTTGGACTGACGCTTCAAACGCGGTATGTCATTAAGCGATCTGACATCTCTGTCAAAAGTTGTGGCGTTGCCAGATGGGTCCGTCGAATATGGGCAACCCTGTATAATAAAATAGTTAATTTATTAAATTTTTATTTTACTTTTGTTGTTGAATGTATGGAATTTAAGGAACAGGTAAAATAGATGGAAATTCGGATCGAGGGTAGTCAGATTGACTGAAATCCTCGACAGGGTTGACAGTCAAAGTCATTAACGGTTTGGGTTAATATCTCATAAAACACTAGAAATATCATGACATTTCAATATGTTATCTGGTACTTATTATTCTATGCAAGAATTGAGTCAAATTCAATTACAATTTTTTTCTGTAATTAAAAAACGAAAAGTTAAAATATTGCCTCAACTTTTATTTGGCTATCAATATCCCATAAAATTATAACTGCTTTCGTTGAAAATTTCACCCTCCTAGCTAGGCTGGTGTAGGAATGCCAGAGCCCGAACCTCCCATCCGAGTATTTTTTATTTGCGAACCAGAGAACTGCAGCCGTTATATATTATATGAGTCGATCTAGGTTATATCTATATACAAAATACAATGCGTGCACGCATTTGCGAAGAGCGAAAACCATTTTTGTTACAATATATTTTTGAATAATTCGACTCGTCATTATTAATATCGTTTCACCACCTACAAACGGAGTAATAGTCATCTGCTGCAGGTCAGTGAAAAATTTCTGCTCGATTACTTTAAAGGGAGTCGGTTGCGTAGAAAGAGAATAACGTACGAACAAAGCTCAATCGAAAAGGGCAAACTCATAAAGTAAAAAAAAAAACTTTTTCGGGTTTTGAACCCCAACATATTATTAATTTGGTTTTTGTTCCGTACACATACCAACTAAGCTACATACACCCATTATCATCATGCTTCAAAATAATAAATATATAAACATTGCGGTAGTAAAACGATATTCAAATGCGGTAGTAGGCGGTGGTACGATATTGAAATGCGATCATTCCGGTAACGCGGTGTATGCGGTGTTGCGGTGTTTGCGGTGTAAGTATAATACTTAGGTTAGGTTAGGTTGTAATGGCTGAGAGCGACGAGCCGCTCTCCCACTTAGGCCACTTTGGGCCCATTGCGATGCCATATTTATTCCCTATTAACC
>JAEIFU010004114.1:0-19453 GCA_018904235.1 Lordiphosa stackelbergi | reverse complement strand
ACCCCAAATGGTACTTTAGTTGCAGTGGGGTATCTTTTCTGTTCGGGGTAGTTTGGAGAAGCTGCATCAATAAGGAAAACTACAACTAAATATATTTACTCGTAGATGATGAAGGCTCTCTAGGTGTTGTTGCAGGCAGTGTAAGGAGCTATTATTAGGAAGATGTATCAATATATTTTTACTGGGCAGATGCAGGTAGAAACTGACAAAAAATTTTGAATTTTTGTAGGTGTGACCGTATATTTTAAAGAGAAAAATCTCGAAATGGCGTGATATCGCATTTTTTGTCGATACTTTGAATAAATTTACAACACTTCTACTGTTTACACTTTTACGCTGAAACATACCCCAGGGCAGCAAAAAAGTGCGTAATTTTTTTTTATGTGATTTGTTGTTGTATGCTAAACTTTATAGGGTTAGCGGAAAAGGTTCCTTCTTCCTGTTGCATATTTTTGCACAGAATTAATATTAATATACTCTGTGTACTCGTGATATAAAAAGCACATAATTCAAAATATGACCTCGAGTCGGCTAAAACTTGCTAGTCGAAATACAAATCTAGGGTCGATTTTTCATCTACTAGAGCTATCTTTCAGCAAAACAGAATAAATTGTACAAATAGCAGCTAACTGAAAGAAGGAAAATCTGTAGCCTATGTGAACTAGCCCAAATATTACTTAGAAAACTAACAAACAGGAAATTAAAATAAGAAATTATTCGTATGTAAGCCAAGTTTTGGGACAAGAAATAGCGTATATTAAACGGTGAGCGATCAAAACTAGGACCAAATCTCGCGAAAAAATGCGAGCTCTCAAATAAGAATAAATTGCGGACCCCAAAAAATGGGAGCCCATATTTAAGGAACACGATAATTAGTATTGAGATACAGCAGAATTAATTGCCACAAAAACAATTGCGGATTTTCGGAAAGAAAGTAAATGCATTTGTAATCAAACTTAGAAGAACTTAATCAAATATATAATTCCATTTTGTCGATAAACCTTTTGCCATCTCCCGGCAAATTTGTATTCCACGCTCTAGAACTTGGCCTTTATCTACAAGAACTAACATGCGATTTTATAGCCGGATCGGTGCCGACATATTAGCAGTTAAGGAGTGCAGCAAAGATCGAAAGAAATGGTGTCAAAGGTCAGCTCAATAGTGGATGCTCCAAAACTGGCCAGGGAAGCTGTCCTAGTTCTCGCCGGGTCAACAAAGACGTGTGTGGTCTGGCGTTGTCATGATGGACAATGACACGTTTAAGCTTGATCGACTCTGGCCGTCTCTCGTTGATGGCTGCATCAATTTGTCTACTTGTGGTCGGTAAACATCCGATTTATTCGTTCAATGCTTTGGAAGCATCTGGCAAATTATACCACTCTCTTCAATCCCACCAAAAGACAGCATAACCTACTTTTGGTGGAAACAGCTTTGAAGTGGTTTGAGCTGGTTCACCATGCTTGGACCATGATCGTTTTACGATTAACGTTAAGTTGTAAAAAATCGTTTATCATCTGCAGTTATGATCCGCTTTAAAAATGGATCGAATAAATTGCGTAAAAGATGCATATCTCAAACGTTGATTCGGTTTCTTAAATGAATTCTTTCAATTCATGTGGTACCCAAATATTGGGAGCTCCACCAATCCAAGACTCATATGATAATGAACAGTTGATATTTGTATATTCCACTTCACTCTTACTCACGCTGAGTTACATGATCGATCCAATTCGATTAATGATTTGAAGATTTAAAACCGTAACCGAAACCGTAACCCTTAACCGCTAAAAACACTTTAAAATTTGTAACCGAAACCGTAACCGTAACCGAAAAAAAATTGTTTCTTATAACCGTAACCGTATAACCTTTATTACCATAACCGGTTATCAGTACCGAAACAGAAACAAATATACGGGTTAATTTCGGTTTTCCTCTACTAAAACTTTCGATAAACGTTAATCAGTGCCGGGCAAATGTAGAGGACAGAAAAGTGTGCTTGTGTGTAGTGAGCAAGAGAGCTCTCTCCAGACTACAGCCGTTTTACATGCAATTCAGTGTTCACCGATTCACACAACCATAAGTTCGGCTCGCGTTTGCATAAAAACATGAGTGACTTCGGCCCCTGGTAGCTATGGCTGGCCGGCTCTGGTCTAGACCAGGACAAGCCAAATGGAGAGGACAGAAAAATATGCCCTTCTCTCTCTGACACTCAGTTATGCATGGCCGGCTCTGACGTAAATTTATTTGATGTATGCACAATGAACATTTTACATGCATACATTGCGCCGCACTGTTGCTGACGGGCACAAAGAAAAGAGAGCGAACGAGAAAGAGTGAGTGCAGCTAACCAAAATCTTTACCCTCCTCATCTTTCCTTATACATATGTGATATTACACTGGATGCTGGCTATTTTAGCCGATCCAAAAATGTACGACTTCGGCTCAAATTTGGCATCAGCTAATTCTGATTTTTTTCTGTAACCTAAGATGTGGGACAATATTAGCGAAATTATTACAGTTTAAGCACCAGAAAAAGTTGCATCAACAAGAATGCAGGGCGAACTGTTAGTCTTTGGTAACTTGTATTCTATCTGGATTCAATGTTAATTTGAAATCAAAAACAACAACTCAGCATTGACCAAACTTTAGTCTCACGAGTTAGAATTTAGAGAACCAAGTCTGTTCGAGAATGATGCTCACCTATGTGCAATATTTCTTGATCCGAGATATAATATATCTTTATCTGCCGAGCAGAAAATTAACTGTATTAAATTGTTATGAAATCTGCACAATCAAATAATGGACAACCATAATTTGATTGAATTATCAGGGGAAAACAGTCCAAAACCAAGTTGGTCGGAGATTTCCAACAGTTCTAATTAACAACAATCTGACATCTTCATTAAAAATAAAATTGCCGTATTTACGCCACTGAAAATCCTCGGAGAGTTCCAAGAGGTGCGTCTTTCATGACGAGAAAAGGATTTACAGTTTGGTGCGGCGTTAGTGCGAAAACGGTCATTGGGCCGTTTTTTCTTCCAAAAATGGAAATGGCCGTGCTGTTACCATCAACCAGGAGCGTTATCGCGACATGATGACCAATTTTGTGATGCCAATTATTCGTCGAAAGCGTATGAGGCAGTTCTGGTTTCAACAAGACGGCGCTCCACCGCACACAAGTCGCATAACAATCGATTTTCTGAAGAAATTGTTTCCGGGCCGTTTGATGTCGGAAAAGTGGTGATTTGGACGGTGCCACCGCGTTCGCCCGATTTGACACCGCCTGACTTTTCTTGTGGGATATTTGAAGTCCAAAGTTTTACGTTAACAAGCCAAGGACCGTAGAAGAGCTCAAGGACAACATTCGTGAAGAAATAGCCGCTATTCCGGCCGAAATGTTGGCGAAATCGATGAAAAATGCTGCAAAAAGGGCACAATACGCCATCAACGCCAGAGGCGGCCATTTGAGAGATATCATATTCAAAAATTGGTGGGAAACAAATCTTTTTGGAAAAAATTAAATGATTAAGAAAGCCAACCGAAATTTTATATGTTATACCCTTGAAAGTGTATTATAATTTTGCCAGAAGTTTGCAACGCATAGAAATATTCATTTCCGACCTATAAACTATATATATTCTTGATCGGACGACGAGCTGAGTCGATTTAAGCTTTGTCCGTCCGTTGTCTGTCCGTCTTCTGTCTGTTTCTACGCGAACTAGTCTCTCGTTTTAGAGCTATCGAGCTGAAATTTTGCACAGAGTCTTCTTTTTACCCGCTGCTCAATATGTCGGAACCGACCGGATCGGATGACTATATCTTATAGCTGCCATAGGAACTATCGGTTGAAAAGTGGTAAGGTCTTTGTGGAAAAACTTTTTTGTTTTTAATGTTAACGGCTTCCACTTCAGCAATTATTAATACTATACGCTTTCACATAGATTAAGGAAGTTTTTGTCGAAATCGGATGACTATATCTTATAGAAAAAAAAAAAAAAAAAAAAAAAAAAAAAGGGGGGGGGGGGGGGCGAGTCTTTGTTCTTTTTTATCCAGTATATAGGAAAAGCCGTTATAATAGACTTTGTCGTGAACTCGTTCAATGCTTGGAAATTTTTCCATTTTGTATATTTTTGAAAACAACTTACACCTTAAAGACACCAGATCTGAATGATTATATTTTTGGAGAATGAAATTTACAGTAGATAGAATTCACAAAGCTTTCCAGTTTCCAAGACTTAGCACAGTTGTTATATTTGAAATATTTCGTTTTGGATGTCTGATATTTTTTTTTTTTGTATTTTTTTTAGCTGGCTCGAGGTCAATGTTTTTTCCGTGCTTATAAAAAACAAACAAACACGAGTTTTTGATTTTCCAATATATTTCAAACCCCTTCGGGATTCGTCTTCAGAGAAAAAGGCACAGTGTCCGCTTAGTCAGCTGTGGAGTTGATAACCTCCACTTCTTTTTGTTAATTTTTCTAGTTTTATTATTTTCAAATTGGTTGTTTTTTTGTACTCCCATTTATTCTTTAACTTTGCACTACTAAATTACGATTCGTTGTTGGTTTTTCCTAGATCATTTTTCGTTCTTATAATTATTCTTGAATACAAATTCGGAATTCGCATGAAATACCAAAATCTTTATTATTGCCGTATTTAGTTTTTAAAAATAGTCAACTGACATCTTGATTAGCTTAAAAGGTCTGCTTATTGTATTGAAAATATCGACAACAAATTATTAACAATATCGAAACGTAATAAAGAGTTCAATATTTTCCCATTTTGAGTTTGGTTCCGAAACAGTTTGAACCAGTTCAAGAAAGTGATTCAGAGCCATATTTCAGTTATTATTCAAACTGAGAACTTGAAACGGTTTAAAAGGGGCTTACAGTTATATCTCAGAAATGATTTAAGTACGGAACTTGAAGTTAAATATTTTACCGGTTAAGTTTGAACCGTTAAATATTTTACGGGTTAAGTTTAAACTGGTTCAAAACCATATCTCAGAAAGGATTTAATTTGAGAGCTTGAATTTTTTGTGCTAAAGTTGGAAAAACGTTGTAAAATATTTTCGGTTCCGAAACAGTTTGAACGCCATGCTTTCATTGTCACTTTCGCAAAACTTTTGCGATTTCAAACCGGTTTTTGGGAAATTTTTGCGAAAGCGAAAATGGGAGCATAGCTGAAACCACTTTGAAACGGTTCAAAAGTGAGTTTTTTGATCCGTTTGATTCTTAAACTAAATGGTACTCACATTCGGCGGCTGTTCGGTCAGTGCCTGGGTATAGCAGGTCATCGCCTCCCGTTTCCGTTGATTGATATGGGCCAGTACACGCTGCTGATGCATCGCCGCCAGCTGATGCTTCTCGGCGTTGCCTTCTTCCTCGAGTGCCTGAACAGAAGTCTAAAATTACATTCCCATATAAAGACGTATTGCACACCAAGAGAGAAAGATTATCAGCATGATTATTTTGACCATATCGAGGACTATCGATAATGGATTTCATTTTGATCGTTAATACGTTGCTTTGAATTTTGACGTTGGTTTTGTAGTTTGCAGTTTGTTGTTAGTAAGGTTGGTTTGGTGGGCAGTCGGTTGGTTCGTTGTGGAGTCGGTTTGGCTAATCTGGTTGTGGTTTGGGTGCCGCTACAAAGTGTGCGAGTTGTGAGAGATACAGAGCGAGACAGAGAGAGAGAGAGAGAGCGAGCGAACGAACTTGGCCGGAATGTGCTGCTGAGACAATGGACAAAGTGCATCCCGAGTATGACTGATACATATTGAAATGCATGAAAACGATAATGTGATTGAGTCATCGAAATGTCGGTATGTACACCCACCCACTGGTGGTTCGGAGCAGCTAGGCGGTTCACTCCTGGCAGCATTTCGTAAGGTTGTGGTTCAATGCAAAGGTTCGTTCCGTTTCGTTAGTGTTTCATTTGGTGGAGTTAGCTCTAACAACTAATAAACTTAAGAACAAACAAATCAAATGGCGTCATAACTAAGGATTACATTAGAAAGCCAATCAGTTTGAACTACAAAGCACTTTTGTATGTATAATTGGGTTTGTGGGTAAAATGGTAAGTACAAATGTATCTAATTTTTTTTTTTTTTTTTTTGGATTTTTGCTCGGTTGCGGTTATTCAGGTTAGCAGTACTTTTTGGTTAATGTTTGTTATCGTTATTATTATTATTATTATTTGTAATTGTTATATGATTACAATCTGATGCCTCTTTCGCTCCCATTTGCCATACATGGATACACAAAACCAAAAAATGAAATCAAATCAAAAGCAGGCGATCACAATGAGCTACGTTTAAAAATGAGTTGGAAAAGAAAGCGACAGAAGTGGGTGCAGTGAGTGGTGGATAGATGATAGAGCTACATACTAAATGTTTGAAGGACATACACATACGCAGGAAGTAAGCAATTCTGGACAGGCCAACTAATCGATCGGTAAGGGCTTGATGGCAGAAAGGTCAGTCTTAAAATTACTCAAATTTACGAGTGTTACTTGTGACACTTTTAGGGATTTATTCATGTTAAGCTATGAAACTGATGTCTTAAGAATTACTGAATATATAAAAGCACAAAATTCTCGTTTGAAGCAACAAAATAACATAAATTTCCTCTTATCCGTGGGCGTTGTTTGCATTCCGCTCACGAAGAGGTGATCTCTCCCCTTTTTCTACGCCTTCCGGAGCCTGTCAAAGGCTGCACTGGAAGAAATCGAAGCGGTCGCATCCCGCCAACCACTTGGTTGTTTTCCCTGCCCCGTTTCTCTAGATCCAGCCGCTCCCTTTCAGTGGGCGTGATTGCATGCACTTTTTTCACCTTTCTCTTGTCATCCCGTTAACGTAGACACGACCGCCAAGCGGACCACTTTCCCCTTACCTTCCCTGCGCCCATAGCTTCGTAAATTCGCCTGACGGCTCGCTGACATGCGAAAGACAGGAATTACTTCCTACTTTTAGACCGTGACCCCATTGACATCGAACGGAGTCGATCTTCAACGAAGTCGTTCTTTCCCAGCGTCCTTGTGAGCGACCTAGGTAAGACTGAGAACTGTACCCCGGCCAAGGAGCTTCTTTACATGTGGCGCCCGAGCAGGCACCCGGGGGAAAAAGGAAAAAAATATAATATAAGGTGGCCTAAAGAACTAATAATGGTCTAATTCTGAGCTAGAGTTGGATAAGAGTTTCGTTAGCTAGACCTCAATCGAAGAAAAGGAAAAAATAGCAGTGACTGGAGAAAAGTACGTGAGAATAAAGAAGAAGCAATTCAAAAGATTCGACCAGTATGACAGGTCCTCTTGATTACAGTGACGGTGAGTACGAAGAGGGGATAAAGACTAAGAACCCCGGTGTCTTGGTCAGTCGACAGTTGTTCCACAAAATCCACATAAAGAAAACATGCTTGAAATTTTAACATTGTAAGTCAAACCATTAAACCGATGATATGAATTATGGCAAACGGTGGATGTTTTTAGTGTTTGAGAGGCGGTCTAGACTGATGGACTTAGCGGTAAACGAGGACAAGATGAAGTACCTAGTATCCCCGAAACATATGTCTACGCGTCTTGGACAATCTGTTACAAAGGGACAGTACAACTTTAAAGTTGTAGACGAAAACCTGCGACAATAACATCAGCCTGAAAATCCGGAGAAGAATCACTCTTGCAAGCCGATGATACTACGGGCTCAGTAGGGCAAGAGCAGAGAGCTCGCTCGAAGAACGAAAATAGCGCTATACAAGACGCTTATCGCATCAGCGGCTTGTACGAGTAAAAGATTCTTCGGACGATTTATGGACCTGTGAAATTTGGCGGGAGTTTCGCAACCGAAAGAAGGATGAACTTTACGAGCTCTATGGGGACACAGTTCAAATGAAAAAAAAAAATAGGGTGGACATGGTTCGTATGAAGAAAATAGGGCAGGCATAATTCATATGAAGCAAATAAGGCAGACATAATTTTTATGAAAAATATATGGCGAACAAAATGCGTATGAAAATATGTAGAAAAAAGGGTGGACCTAGTTCAAATGAAAATAATAGGGTAGTCATAATTCATTTGAAAAAGATATGGTGAATACAATCCGTGAAAAATAGGGTGGATATAATCCGCTTGAAGAAAATAGGGTGGACATAATTCAAATGAAGAAAATAAGGTGGCCATAGTTTATATGAAGATAATAGGTGGCATGAAATAGATATGGCGAACATAATCCGTATGATGAAAATAAGGTGGACATAGTACAAATAAAACAAATGGGGTGAACATAGTTCCTATGAAGAAAAAAGGGTGACCATAATTTATATGAAAAAGATATGATGAATATAATCCGCGGAAGAAAAATAGGGTGGACATTAGGGGGGTGATTTGTAAGAAAAAAAGTAGCAAAAACGAAATCTACGGTCAATTCTAAGAAAATTTCACCAAGAAACCATAGGTCTAAAATGAATTCCTAGATTTACATTTTCACAAAAAACAAGTTAGAAAGTCGGTGAAGCCCGACTATAACATACTCTGTATCCCCCAAAGCTTGCATTTATCTAATAAATTTAATATAGCAGCCACACAAAGTGATAAAGAAGTCATAAAGTGAGTCCAGTGCTGCCCATCAACGTTGAACCGGTGCTACCCATCAAAATTTTTTGTTTTTCCGTATAACTCTGCTATCGTTCATCCGATCTTCATAATTTCTTTGGCGAATCGATAAATAATCATGATTACAAAATATCTCTAGAAGGTACAAACCATCTATCTGCAAAACTGTGGGAGATATGAGGTTTTTTCTGAATCGCGGGGGCGGAAGGGGGGTGGCAACCTGTGACATAAAAATTTATCTGTCAAGTATTTGTCCATACAAGTCAAACCTCTATCTCTTACCATGTCAGAGATCTGTACTTTTACAGGTTTATGGACGGACATGGCTATCTCTGGTATTAAGATTTTTTTAAGCTTGTGACTTTTCGACCTAACAAAAAGGTGGTTTGCCGGTCACTAGCAAAAGACATCTCAAAAAACAGAAATATTTTCCTTGGCACTAGAAATATCAAATTATCTGCAACACTAGAGAAGCAATGCTCGGCTCGCTCCACCTAGATTTTGATTTGCTTTATTGTACCATAACGATTAACTGAATCAATTTGAGTCTCCTCTGTTGACAACCTCAATGACTCTTAATTATATCATCTTGTTCAGTTACAAATTGATCGTAGTCATCTTTTAGACAAACCAAAATAGGCATACCTATAAAATCAAATATTTAATTTATACAACATTTGTAAATCAAAAAATGTAACATACCTCAAGAAAAGAGTATGTGCAAATATGTTTTCGTCTAATAGTAGTAGAACATATGTTCTAGGTATGCAAAGTCTTTTGTTGTTATCTATTTTTTTGAATTCTTTTGCATAATTCTTCTTTGGTCATCATTCTTAGTACCGTTATCACACATTTAAGTGAGCGAGATTTGATTTTCTTAGGAAATAAGTTTGTGTGCAAAAACCAATTAGTGTGCATTTAATGGTCGGCGTGCAACAAATTGGATGTGTTTTGATAAAAAAATGAAAAGTTGAGAGTAAATTAAGTAGTTGTTGCGAGAAACACAAAAAAATTTTTAAGTTTTCCTACGAATGCCGCGTGGAACACATTTATCAGCTGAGGAACGCGGACGAGTCAAGGATTGAACGAAGGTGGGGCTACCATCACTGAAATAGCTTCCAGAGTGTCTCGACACAGAAATACGATAGCTAATTTCTTAAAAAATCCAAGCTCCTATGGTCAGATTAAACGCAGTGGCAGACCGAGCCACATCGACGTTAGGTGCAAGCGTGAGATTAAGCGCCTGGCTGTAAACAATCAAATGTCTTGTACAGGCATTAAACGTCATTTAGAGGCTCAATGTCGGTAGAGAACGGATCCATCAAATTTTTTTACTGAAAATTGTAACCGTAAACATAGTTCCCGGGTGGCTGTACCGATGCTATTGCCACGCCATCTTAAGGCTCGTTTGGCGTTTGCTGACAGGTACAAATTTTGGACCGAAGAATTCCGAAACGTTATTTTTCGGATGAAAAAAAGTTTAATCTTGATGGTCTGATGGCTGTCATAAGTATTGGCGTGACTTAAGAAAACCAAGAGACACTCGCCATAAGAGGAATCACGGCGGTGGATCACTGATGATTTGGGCCTGTTTCGGATATGCAGGAAAGTCTCGGCTATGTTTTGTTCCAATAAGAACAAACTCAGAAATCTATATTCAATTGCTGGAGAGTGAATTAATAGATTTTGCAGACGATCTTTACGAAGATAGATGGATTTTTCAACAGGACAACGCTCCAATCCACACTTCAAAAGCCACAAAGACTCATTTTTCTTCAAGAAAAATACCTGTACTGGAGTAGCCGGCGATCAGTCCTGACTTGAACCCAATTGAGGACCTCTGGGGTATCCTCTCAGCCAGGATTTATAAAGGTGGGAGGCAGTTCGACTCAATTAAGCATTTAAAGTACGCTTTGCTTGCAGAATGGGAGTTAATATGCAATGAAACTCTCCAAAATCTGGCAGATTCCATTGCCAAACCGCCTTGCAGAAGTCTTAGAGCCAAAAAGAAAGCACATTAACTATTAAAGTTAATCAAAAGTTTGAACTTAATACAAAATTTTTGAGAACTATATAAAATGCACATATACTTATTTCCTTAGAATGAAATACATTTGTTAAATAAATAATTTTTTGTTAATAAATATTGAATACTGTAAGGCAGTTTTTAGTTACTGGCTCTAGAGCTATAAGTAAAAATATACTTGGCTTGAATGGTTTGGTTTAAAACAAGGTTTTCCAAAAATGTAATGCACATATACAAACTTATTGCACTGAGGCATAGGAAATCAGACAATAAACGAACACGAACTCCAAGCGTTACGTTACGTGGGCCACGTCATGTCATGAATGGACTCGACGCCCAATATAAACTTTCTTTTTTGTGCAATCTCATGAATGAGAGGTTCTGTGCGCGCTTTCCCGGAGGCATTTCATGAAATACTTTTCGCAAAATGAGCATAGCATAATCGTAGTATGTATGTCCATAAACCTGTAAAAGTACAGTTCGCGGACTAGGAATTCATTTAGACCCATGGTTTCTTGGTGAAATTTTCTTAGAATGACTGACCTCGAAGATTTCGTTTTTGCTATACGCTTTGGTGGACATAGTTCAAATGAAGAAAAAAAGGGTGGTCGAAATTCATATAAAGAAAATAATGGTGTAAAAAAACAAGAGAATTCTGCTCTTATTGTAAGTATTGATTTAAGAATTATATAGACTGGAAAAAATGGCCGGGGTTAGTGAAGCTGTTTTTGATGGTTTAAAGTCAAGCTTTGGTTTGTTGCGTTCTGAATAAAAGTATGTACAAAATATTACAAGTAAGATCTAATATTCTTAGTTATGTGTTGAGGCTTCAAAAAACAAGTTGTCGAAAAACGATCGTTTGTTGAGTCCTGCCCAAAATCGCCCAGATAGTTACAGTTACAGCCACGGTTATATATGTTTATATATATATAAACACACACAGACACACACACACTAACTACTTTACATGGAGACAGTCATGAGTTAGATAGATAAGACTAGATGATACGAGTGCATCAGTGAGTGATTTTAGATACAAGGAATGAGAGTGGGGTATAGGGGGTTGGGGTTGGGGTTGGGGGGGTGCCACACAAACCTGGAAGCGGGCCGTCATGCGTTGCTTGAAGCTTTGAGCCGCCTTCGGATCGGCCAGTCGCATATCCTGATACTTCTCCTCCAGATCCGACCAGTCCTTCATCACACGGGTGACCTTCTCGCGATGCGATTCCTCAAGGCGCTGTTGGGCTTCCTTTGTTTAGAATACGTTTTGTGTTTTTGGATTCGATAAATAAACCTGCGCCCGCAACTTGAACACTTACTTTCTGACTTACTTTGTAGCTCTGGTGCTCGTAGTGCGGATCGAAATGGGTGAAGTACGGATCGGAGGTGGGCTGGGCGGTTGAGGGCGGCGGCGGGGCCTGGGCAGCGGCAGCAGCAGCCACCACAGCGGCGGCAGCGGCGGCGGCGGCAGCAGCGGCAGCGGACAACTGAGGTGTGCTGGTGGCCAGCTCCGGTTTGGCCGGTTTGCTGACATCGGAGGCGGCTGTCGAAGAGTAGGACGAGGACAGGGCCAGCACGGGCGACTTAAGCACCGGCGGTTTGCCAGCACCGGCTCCACTGGAGCTGCCATTCTGGTCCCAGGTGTCAGCCAAATCACTCTCGGAGCCGGCACCATCCTCCTCATAGTTGTCGCTATCCTCGGCGCTGTCGTACTCCGCATTGATGTCATCCAGAGCCCCGCTATTGGCCTCACCCGCCGATCCTGAAGCCGCAGCAGCTTGAGCAGCGCCCGCGGCGGCCGCTTCATCCGCCACCATTTCATCCTCCTCATCGTCACCCATTAGATCATCCTCATCGTCCAGTTCATCGTCATTGGCATCCTTGGAGTAATTAGAATCGTTGCTCTCGTCCTCCTCATTGGCGTTTAGGTCATCATTGGCACTGCTGCTGCTGCTGCCGCTGATTTGAGCCGGCGGCATGACAGGTAAGTCTGTCTTCTTCACACGTATCTCATCGGCTACAAGGGGAGAGAGGGTGAGCAAAGGACAGGAGCAGCTTACTCCCTGACAACTCTTACTCTTAAAGTGCTTGGGACAGCACACAAACTCCACCCCCGAGAACAGAGAAATGCCGCAGGGCAGCAGCATGGCAAAGCTGCGCATTTGCATGCCCCGCTCCTGGCAGGCGGCCGCTCCAGTTTGATTCCATCTCACAAATGGCCAACAGCGCGAGGCATTGTGTATGTGATCGAAGAGACAACCCTCCGGCACCAGCAATGCATCCGATTGGAATGGTCCTTCTGAAACCAAACGGAACTGGGATAAGCACATGGGCAAATGGGGGGCACATAAGGCTCTCAACACTTACCCAGACAGCGGAACGGCTTGATCCAGCGATGGGAGCCCTTGCATTTGGCCGCATTCAATGCACCCTGGCGACACCAGCCGCCAATTTTCTGATAGTGCGAGGACTCTACAATATTGGTGATATCCCGATTGGGATAGGCCTGAAAGGAGAAAGAGAAATGATCATTCATTTTGCCATTTAATGAGACCTGTTAGCTGTCCAAGCTGTTGCCCTCTGCTCGGGTGCCACAACATAAATCAAATTACATGTGTGTGTGTGACAAAAACTTTGTATTGGTTTTGCATGTTTTATTTATTTCGATTTTTGCCCATAATTAATTATTATGTTAATTTATTTATAATGCTTAATTTATGGTCGCGTGTTTTTGACAAACAGAACCCGAAATATTGTAATAAAATGCATTACGCTGAGAGCGAACCCCCCTCCCCACCCACAGTTCCATGTACAAAATGTTGTTGTGTCAAGTGAGAAAATTACATTTCGCACAAATAAATGAAAATGCAATAACTTTTTGTAACTAATTTCATAACAATTTGTATTTATCCAAAATATGTTGAGGTCGGTGTTGTTGTAACTTACTCAAATTTCAATCCTTCTAAGCCAGAGTCTGAGTACAGAAAGCTTATAGCTTATAAATGTATATATTCTAGCTGGGTTGCCTAAGCCATGTCCGCCTAATTCAGTTCTAAAGCTATCTTGGACAAACTTTTTACGAAGTCTCCAATATCATGTACGCTGTACACTTGTCGGAACCGGCTGGATCGGTTGACTATAGCATATAGCTGTTAAGTTAGAAAAACTTTTTGTTTTCAATGCACACACCCCTAAACCTTGTATTTATAAGTTTTCTATGCTTTTTAATAATGCCACCAAATTTGATCAAAATCGGAAAACAATATAGCATAGCTCCCTTAGAAAAAATAGGTCAACAAAATGGTTTTAGTAAAACAAACTTTGTTGCTTTTAATGGTAACGTCTTCGAACTTGCTACTAAGTTATTTCATATGCCTTCACGCACTTCCACAAAGTTTGACTAAAATCGGACAACTATATAGTACAGCCCCTATACGAACTATCGTTAAAAACTTAGTTGAAGTGAGAAAAACTTGTTTAATGGAAACTTTTCCAAACTTCGAATTATTTAGTTTTCTATGTTTCTTCATAATTCCACCAAGTTTGATTAAAATTGGACAACTATATGGTATAGCTGTCATAAGAAATATCCAGGTACTCAATTTCCACTACTTTTTGAAAAGTAAATCGAACGCAATTCCGCTTCGGTTTTGTTTTTGTGTTCTCAATTTCGAACGAAATTGCTCTCTTTTTACTTTTCGCAATCCACTGGACCAAGCGAGAATGGCACTGGATACACAAAAGAGAAACCAGAATTCCAAGCGAAACGATCGAAAATGGAACAGTCAGAAATGAGAGAGGCTGACTTTTAGGTTTCACTTTTCGGTTTGGCTGGGCAATGCCAAATTCTGGACACATTAAACAAAAAAAAATCTTTTAAATCAATTAAAGGCTAGAATATCAATTAAATTTCACAAGCAATTTCTAAATTGATCACAGAATTGAGAAAAATTTACTTTATGTTCATTAGAGCGGTCCCCAGGTATATGAAATTTTTAAGGTCATGCTCTCACCCCCCTCTGATACTTTTTCATGTATAATTAGCGTATACAAAAACAAAAGTTAAAAAAGTCGAGCTTTAACGGGCGCAAATGGAGTTTAAAGTTTTTGTAAATAACTCATACGCAGTGTTGCCTATTATCATCTATTTTTTTCAGTTATAAATAGTCGGCGATGATTTTATTTATAAACTATTCAAATTTGTAAATATTTTCTTTCCACAAATTTAGATCTCTTTATGAATTTCAAACAATGACAGCAATTGAAATGAACTAATTACTTCGTTTGTAAAAATTTGTATTTGGTGAACGTGTCGTATGATTAATGTTTTTTAAAACTTTGAGACCCTGTCGCGCCCATTAAAAATAAAAATAAAATTTTTGATTTTCACAGTTATTAATTATATAACAAATATTAGCTCTGGGAATGCTGAGTCCTCCTTTTTTTTCATTTTGCCGGTTTGGGGACCGCTCTAATGTACATCTAGCAACTGTAAGAGTGCGTTCTAATTTCTTTTCATTTCACCGACTAACAAGCATTACTTTTCAAATCGAAAAACTTTTTCGTTTTGGTGTTGCGAAAACATGAATTAATTCCAGTTTCGAAAGGTTGTGGTGGAAGTGGAATTGAGAACATGCCTGATCGTTTTAAGAAGAAAAACTTTTTGATGTGAAACATTTTTAATTTCGGTACGAAAGATTTTAGTAGGAGTAAAATTTGATTTCAGCGTCACGTGACGCTGACGTTATTCATATTTTGAGTTGTTGTTTTGTGGAGTTTCCGGCAAACACGCACAGCCATAAGAGGATTGGCAGATGGTGGAAGTGAAGAGGTAGGATAGATGCTGAAAAGGGGCAACTGGGTGGGTTCTGGAAAAGATCTGGGTGGGATCTGGTGGTATTTGTGGCTGGGATCTGTTTAGAATTTGGCTGGGATCTGGGGGGATCTAGTTGGGATCTGGGGGTCTGGATGGGATCTGGGTGGTGATCTGGGCGGGATCTGGGCGGGATCTGGGTGGGATCTGGGTGGGATCTGGATGGGATCTGGGTGGGATCTGGGGGCAGGGATCTAGATGGGATCTGGAGGATGGTATCTGGATGGGATCTGGTGGGATCTGGGATCTGGGATCTGGGTGGGATCTGGAGATTTGGAAGGGATCTGGGTGGGATACTGGCGTGATCTGGGGGGTTGAATCTGGATATCTGGGTGGTATCTGGGTGGATATGTTGTTTTTTCGGCGGGATCTAGATGGGGTCTAGGTGGTATCTGGGCGGGATCTGGGTGGTATCTGGGTAGGGTCTGGGCGGTGTCGACGTGGGATTAGCGTAGAATCTGAGTGGGATGTAGTCGGGATCTAAATGACATCTCGCTTGGTTGGATCTAGGTTTGATCTGGATATCTGGATTTCTGCTCCCCGTTAATTTTCTTCCTTCGAAAGAGTGCCCTTGCTGATTTGTATACCATTGAGAGAAAAATCTTGTTTTGATTTTTTAATTAGCAAACCTAGGATACAACTCCGAAAACCAACTCTCTGAAACCAGATTTGCAAAGAGAACATCACTGCGGGTTAGGGAGGATTGATAAACGATGACAGCGATATCGATTGGTTTTGGTCTGTAACACGCGCCTTTCACACCTACCCAATAAAAGGATCGAACTGAATTGCCCCAACACCAAACTAAAAATCTGTAACCGCTCGGCTGAGCTACACGGCGAGTCCCAAGTCTACACAAAACTCGCTACGTCAGAGGTGTGCCCAAATCGCCAAGTTTGAATCAAGAGCCGCCTTGCCAAGACCGCCCCCTCCGCCTCAAGCTTGTCACTGCCAGGCTACACCAGCGAAAACGGAGTCCGCCATAGCCGCCAAGCCGAGAGCTACAACCAGGCGACCCCTATCCAGCCTAGCAACGTGGTACATCTTAACCTGCCACCAGTTTAACAAACGGAATTACAGCGACTAAAGTTGACAGAAGCCACATCATTGACCTCCGACTCATCGAAGCATCCCGCTGCGAGCTTGCCGCCGTCAGAGCAAACACGCAACAGAACCTGTCCCTTTCTGAAGAAGCAGAGACCTTCCTCCTGGCCCTGTTGTTCCACGAGCCGCCGCTCCCTAAGGTTTCCGAAGAGTCAAAGTCTTCACAGTCCACTATCCTTTTTTCGCATTCGGAAGACCACAACCAGGAGACTGGCAATCCATCATGGACCTACGTAAAGCTTCGTATACCTTTGGTATCCTCGGTGACCAGAACCTTTATTGTTTTCTCTTTTTACAGAAACGTTTGGTTCGCTTTATAATCGACACAGACGCCTCCGCCACAGACGCCTCCGCCAAGGAGCCAGTGCCTGTCACCCCTTGTCAGGTGACTCTACAAGGCTCCTCCTCGGAGCACTTTGTGGCCACCAACAAAGCCACTGTAAGCTTCAGCACCACTCTTTCAGGGTAGAATGTCTCTTCTTGAAACAGCTGTGGATCTTAAGACGCTTCATCTAAAGTTTCCATGGGGATCAGCCCAATTGCACGTCCCCAAACACACCAACACCCCGCCATATAGCAACACTCACATTCACGTTTCCTGTGAGACGCAGGAACCGAGCTCCCTCGCCTATTGACTTGGTGGTCGTCTTCAAACTTGTCAGTTATTTATATTTTCTGCTTTAGCACCAAAAAAAACGTAGCATACTTTTTGGCGTTGATTAAGGAACACAACTTTTGTCATATATTGGGGAATAGAATGCGCCGTCTGCTAACACAATGTTTTCGTTCTCTGTTAATTCCTGACAAACTGGAATATCGAGATCGGACAGTGCCGAACCTAGAACCGTTAGGCTGCCTTCACACTGTTCGACACATGACCCATGATATCCAGTAGGCTTGCATTTCCCCATTAAATTCTATGAACTTGACAAACTATTCAAATTTAAAACCTAACAAAAAGTTGGACTACTAGACTATCATGTCTCATGTGTCGAACAGTGTGAAGGCAGCCTTAGTCCTCACCAGTTATTTTAATAAATGTTCTCCCTCATTTTTCATCTTCATGTTAACAAATCAACAGAAATTGGTTTAATTTGGGCTAAGACAATAGACAGAGTTTCAGAAATGAGCTGTTGATTCTCCTCTCATTTTCCATTTTCTTTGCAAAAACCAATCCAATTAAATTGTGTATGAATTTGTGACCAAATTCAATCCCATAGCAGACATTTGTTTACTTGCAGTTTAATTTCTTAACTCTTGCGGTTTCTTTGGTTTTCCCCCTTTTGGCCTAATCGATTTGGCCAGTTCAATCTGTTTTGATTGCCATTGAGAGCATGACTTGGTCATTTGGGCAGTTGGACGAATCATCAAAAATGGCAAACTAAAGCCCATAACTAATGGCCTATTGATAAGGGACTTACCCACACACCACACCACTAACACACACACACACACAAGGAGAGAGAAGCTAGCTTTTTGGCGTATTCAATTACGAATCTTCCTAATTAACGTGCTGGTTGTTGCGGTTGCCTGGGCTCTTGGCCAGTTAGTTAATGAGATTTTGTGCCAAATGAGCTTACACTTGCGTCGCTGACTTTGGCGAAGTTAATGCAGTTAATTAAATTTAGAGCCGATTTGTGTTGAAATGCAATTTATTCATTTTCATGATCTGCCAAGAATATGAAAGAACGTTCAACTTTCAGTAACAATTTAATTAATTTCCATTTGTATTGCAAACAACCCAAATATGTATGTTAGCCTGCGTGGCGCAACCACAACAAAAGTACAACAACAGGTTTTTTAATTAATATCCTTCCTTTTTTATGCGTCCAAAATTTCTGAGGCTAACTGAAAAGTGTAGCATACTTTTGTGCGGCTGGCTGGCTGGGTGGGTGGGTGTTTCGTTTAAGAAATTCTTCCCCACCCCAACACACCCTTTGCCACCAATTTGGCTTACTTTTCTGTTTTCGAAAGCTTTTCATGCGGCGGATTGAAAATTGCGTGTACGTGGCACAAGGCGAGTGACCAAGCTGAGCCATCAGAGGCCAAAAGCCCCATGAAACACATTTCGATTAGAAATGGCAGCAATCGTGACGTGCGACAACAAAGGCCCACAGGATTTGGTGTGTGGGAAAAATGGCAAAAAAGTGCAATTTAATGTACAAATTAAATTAATCACTCATACGCACCGTGGCGACCTTCAATTGAATTGTTTGCGTTTTCTGTCTGTCAAGGTCAAAGTTGGTTACAAACTCAATTGAGTTTGATCAAAAAATGAATTAAGAAACATTTAGAGTGAGTCACTCAATCCATTTTATGCCCAGCTTCCTCACCCAGTAGACGGGGCCCTAAGTTTACCGCCTATTTCTGGCTTATAAACGAAACCAAGTTGTGCCCCTTTGTTCTCCTGTGACTTCCACATTCTACAAATTTCTCATAACTTCCAATCTCAGCCCAAGATCAGAATCCAGCTGTTTAAAGAACCTTGCCAGTGATTGCTCCCTCTAGTCATTATCTAACCTTAACGAAGAGAAACTGAGATAAAAGAGAGCGCTAAGATGAGCAAACCACAACCATCAAGAACAATCGGACAGCCATACTACTTGTGGCTTCGAAAAGCTACAGCAAAAGGTTTCAAGAGCGCCAAACCCGAAACAGCTGGAATGATTGATTCACGAATAGGACAAAGGCAACTCGATCAACCTCGCTCTCTAGAACTACGGCGAAGCAGCTCGGCGAAGAGGCCAAAGGCAGTCCTAACAACGAACACCTGCTACATATGGAAATCTCAACATGGTGAAAAAAAGAGTGAGTGTTTTTTGGACGCCCAGTTTCAATTCTCGG
>JAEIFU010004113.1:0-19458 GCA_018904235.1 Lordiphosa stackelbergi | reverse complement strand
ACGTTGGCAGGCTATGTGTGTGTTTCGACTGCTATCTAATTGCCATTGCCATCGTTTTTTAGTTGCAGTTGCACAGTTGAGTCCAAGTTAACTTGAAGTGGGATGGGCCTCTTGTGGGAAGCTGGAAGTCCAAGAGCAAAATAAAAAGGGTCTTAACCCAGTAAGTTTAGCTCATGTAATTGAGGTTGCGCATGCCTCCTTGTTGTACCTACACAACAAGCAACTACAGGAAACAACTGGAACGCACTGAACGTGCAGACAAACGCTCAAATTGCGATCAAGATCAAGTCTTTGCTGCACTCAGAAAAAAAAAATTAAACAAAAGATTCGAGCGGTTTAAGGTCTAGCTACCAGGGTTTCCCTTTCACCCAACATTGCATTAATCAATATCTTATTTGAGAAGAAAGCCTAACACTAGGTCATAGTTATTACTTCGAAAGTTTTCAAAAATATATAAAAAATTAGAAAACTTCTTGGGATTAGTAATAATTCATTTCAAATACTTATAAGACTGAGGCGACCCATTTTTTTTATACAATATAATTAGAGTATTCTTGTTATTGGCAATTTAGTTTAGCATTTCTAGAGCTTACTTATTTGTAGAAACTTTACCGAGAAGATATTTAGTAGACTGTTGTCAAAATCTGGCAGTTTCCGAAAAGGGTACAAATTCGTTCCTTAAGTTGAGTTTCGGTACAGCTTCGAAAACCATTAAAGACAAGGCTTATGATGTAAACCTTGTTTTTTGATTTTAAAAGTTGTAATATCTTTATTTCAGTATAGAACCGAAACTTGCAGAGGTTGGAGCACGGCCTCTTAAATCTTACCTCGAAGTTGAATTAAGATTTTTTCAAGATTTTATATAAATTTTTAAAAAATTTTTTATATCGGTCGGTGCATTTTTGCTAAAGAATCAGTTTAGTAAATCATATCTCATCTCTGGATTTTATGAATTTAAGAAGGAAATAAAGCAAAAGTAAAGTTGTAACATTTCAATTTTAATCTTCTATACTTAGGAAGGACCAGCAACTTTTGGAGAGGGACGTATGATTCATACCATTAATAAATGTGGTATATTGGTCATTAACTTCAACTTCATCAAATTTGGAGGCAAAAATGTTTCAACGAATTTAGATGCTAGATGACCATAGGTTCAAACCAAAACCTTAGATACAATTTGTAAGCATGTTTCCCAAATGTGTTGAGTCTGCTTCAAGCTGGCCCATCGAAGTCTACTTATATATGTACTATATGTTCGAGCACTGCTCCTTCTCTTCACAGTTTCAGACTTGTATCAATTTGGCGAATTTTATCTAATTAAAGGGGCGGGACAGTGATTGATAAGAATCCACAGTTAACACTAGAAATTCACTGGTTAAACTCTAGGGACTAGAAAACAACCTTGGTTATCGTACCAGACGTGTCTTATTAAAACCTAGAGGGAAAGGAAGGAGCTTGGATCACTTGAATAAGGCCCCTTGTGTCTCACTAAGGTCCGATTTCTAATCTTCTAGACAGCTGCTGTGTGTCAGACTTACTACCATTCAAGTAATCAAACCAAAACCAGAAATGGAACCGGAATCGAATACCGTAAAGAACCGATCTTTTACTGGGCTTTTTTGCTCATAGCTTGAGAACCGTTAATCCGATCTTTATCATTTCAACGGCAAATCGATAATCTATCTCTTACCATCTCTGAGATCTGTTGCTTTACACGGACGGACATGGCTATATCGACTCGGCTGTTGATGCTGATCAAGAATATATATACTTCTTAGGGTCGGAAAAGATTCGTTCTCCCTGTCACATATTGTTGCACTATCCTAATATACTCTGTACCAAAGGTGCACAGATGCAAGAAGAGACTGGCTTCGAATATATGTATGCCCTCATTATAATGTCATAATAACCTTTGAGCAGAAAAGTACTTGTGTTATCCATTTCTGTTTAAGTCTGTTTAAGAAACTTAATGAGCTCTGAGCTAATCAGCTCTGACACAAATCCTTTGGACTCAAACATAAAAAGGAACAGGACAATTCATATAGTTCAGTATTTTCACAAAACAGATTAATGGAATCAAACATCATACATTTTCCTCAGAAACGTTCATAAAATAAAGAAGATGTACTTAATTAGTGGTCAGAAAACTCTACAAAATTTCCTTATTTGCCTTTGAGAAGGGCCAAGTAAGCATTTAATTGCGTTTTCATTGGGAGCGTTTTCATTGATTGAGACTTAATAGAACGAAACTGTTGTTTTAAAACATTTGGTTCATGATCCGCTTCAAAGAACCTTAAAAACTCAAACCAAGCCGAAGTTCACTTCGTTGGTTGGTCCTGGTGTTTGGACTTAGACGTTTAGCAAAACATATTTTAAAGTTTAACGAGCAACTTTCATTAGGATTTCTGCTTAGTTTAATGGTACATCACCTCAGTTTGAAACTTAACCTTAACAATATTTTAGGTACTTGATCTAAGAACATTTTCCCACTTTTTAGACAGCTTTTAAAACGTACTTTTAAAACGAAATATATTATCAAATTAGTACTGCAAATGAAAGATTTTAAAATCAAGAAGTCTTTAGGCTAAGTATAATATCAAGTTGGGATAACACTAGTTTACAGCACTTCCGATCCCGACCATTTGACAGTAATTTTATATGTTAATCCCTTCGCTGAGTCCAAAATTCAGTCCAAATATTTTTTAATCACAAAAAATCTTAACCAGGAACAAAATAAATTTGGCAGGTCATAGTAGCCATTAAATAGAATAGGTTGAATGTTAACTATGCCTTCTACGACCAACACAAAAACAATCAAACTAAGTAAATTTGCATGAACTTGAAACCTTCAATTTTTTACTTAAATGCCAATAACTTCTATATTCTTGAACGGATTTGAATGAATTATGTGGCGTTGTATTTTAAATAGCTAAATCTTTGGTAACAAGCAATAAAATAAATTTTACACAATTTTTTTCGTGGTGAAAGTCGCACTTAAAATCTAGCTTCTTTTAAAAAATGTTAAATTGAATGCAAAGTTTCCGATAAAAGCCTTTATAACGCCTAAGTCAAGCACCGGATTTATAAGTGGTGTATAAATGAATAATAGGCCGTTCAATTTCCTTCCAAGAAAGCATTACCATTTTACAATGAATAAACTGATACTCAAGATATACACATTTTTCTAAAGGTACTTTTTTCAGAATCTAAAAACTAGCTTTTCCGCGATTTCGAAAACGGCCCCACTAAAAGAATCGTGATATGGATTTTGGACTCAGCGGGGGATTACATAAGAAATCGCTACCAAACGTTCGGGATCGCAAAATGTTGACTATTTTGTAAACTAGTGTAATTATATGCTTAAATAGAGTAGTGACTCCTTGAGAATTATAATTTGGAATTAAAGAACAACATATACTTAACCCCTCCAAATCTTTATCTTATCTTTCTTTATCTTTCCGTCCTTATAACTCTACTTCAATGACGACTAGGAGATTAAAAATTTAGGAGTGTGAGTTTCTCATTGATGGTAATCACATATTTAAATTTTGTGCTGATACGAGTGGGGGCAGTTTTTGTATGCTTATTCTGCTATGAACTTTGTACAAAAAGCATTAGAACTATATTTTATATTAGAACTTAAAAGGGTATAGCCGGATTTGTAGGGGAACCGGCCCCCAATGCTATTAATTTTTTGAGTAGGCAGTTTTAAAGTACATCAACCGAAAGTAGTTTAGCGATTTTTGTTATATTATTTTATTGTTTTATTTTATTTGCGATTTTAATCATTGCAATCACAAGCCTTTTTTGAGGTATCTATTTATTAAAAAAATTCCAAATTTTTTCTGGTCCAAGCTGGTTCCCTGGTCCAGTCCCCTGGAATAGTTTTTCAGTTTTTTAAAATGAAAGCCGTTACCTACAAAATTCCGTGAAATTTTTAACACCTTTAAATAGGACTTCTATTTGAGGTTCCACTTTTTTCTTTAAATGTCCAATTGTCATTCCTAGATACAATTTCTGTAATTTTTTCAGAATTTTAAAAGTTGAGGAAAGTGGTTAAGAGTCATCAGTTTTGTTTGCTGTAACTTGTTATAGTTAGCTGTTTTACCATAGCGCAGGAAACACTGTGTTGTTGACAGAATAATGCCGGTTGCCTATACAAACGACTTGCCTAATTTGAAGGCACCAGGGGCGTTTTCTTAAAACTGTTAACATCGAAATGAATAACGGCGCCAGATTTATTTTATGGTACGCACGCTACTTGATCCACCTACTAATTAAGAAACAAGGTTTTAAAACTAAGCAAAAACGCTTGAGTGTTGTAGTTAGTCAAACGACTCAACTGGATCAGGTTTCTTTTCAAATAAAGCAGAAAACAGCAGTCACAATTAAATAAGAAATAACTTAGTTGTATTGAAAATAAACCAAAAAAACATGACTGTATTAAGTGAAAGCGGCTCTGCATTGTCAAAAGTACTGAGAATCAAGCCAGCAAACCGATCCAGAACCGTAGCTCTTAGAATATTAAATATGCATGCAGTAAATTGCTACAAATAAGTTTAACTGTGGGCATTGTTCCCATTGCAGCTATTAGATATAATCATCCGAATTTGACCAAATTTTGAAAATCTATTTGAAAGCATGAAATATTAATAATTGCCTACAAAAAAGTTTTTCTGTCTAAGACCCTTTTTCGACAGCTATATACTACCGATACTATCGGTTTCGACATTTTGGTAGCGTGCAGTCAAAATAAGACTCTGGGAAAAATTTCAGCTTGATAGAGGTAAAACTAAGAGACTAGTTTGCGTAGAGAGACGCTAAATCGACTCAGCTCGTCGCCTTGATCAAGAATATATGGGCTAATCCAAATGTTTGTAAATGGATTAATAGGATACATATTCAAGCTTCAAAATATGTAAGCAATATTGTTCTACGGTGGTTTGTTTGTTCTTGGCATAGGCATACCTACACTTACCTTTTGCTTGTACTAATTCTTGAAAAAAAGGGTTTTTATATTGGTCAAAAAAATGGTAAAAACAGACGTTTCAGTATTTTGAGCTTGGCTAAACTTGAAATTTGTTTCATTTTCTTTAATTTAAGGTACTCATTATATTTGTAAGATATCTTATATATATAAAAATTTAGAATAAAAATCGGTTTACTGTGTGTAACGTCCCGCAACGGAAAATAGGGATTTTTTAATTTAACAGAATACATTTCAATAATTTTGTTTTCCAAACTGGTTAAAAAAAAGTTTTTAATGCCCATTATCTGATGAAAACAAATACCTTTTATTACACATTTTTTTGAAAAAAATTAATGCTAAAATGTGTAACGTCCGCAACGGCATGAAAATACTCAAAAAATTTTTTTAATATTATGAGGTGGAAATAGGTGTTTATAATGGATTTTTGCCTGCTGAATCTGAATCTGGGATTTAAATTGCTCTAGGTTGTCGAGAATTAAAAAAAAACATAACCTCAAAGTAACAAAAAGTGTGTTTAAATAATATTAATTTAATAATTAATAAATATCGAGGGCAAACTAGCAAAATCGGTATTTCCAACATCAGAAAATAATATCAGAAATGAATTCGAATTTTATCCTTTCAAACCGAGTTTCAAGCCAATCGGATAAAAAATAATGTTTTTTCAATGCAGAATTCTCCGGTCATTTTCCTCGTGGGCGGATTTTCGAAAATCGGGAAAACACTTGTCGAATTATTTCGCGTACAATGCTTACAAACCAAGTTTCAATTCAATCGGATGAAAAAAAATTTTTTAAACAGTTTCGCTTAATGGAAAAAGTGTAACGTCCGCAACGTAACGTTTGCAACAGACCAAAAATAAAGATATTTTAATAACGGAACGACTTATCATTCTTTTGAAAGCTGGGTTGAAATGGTCATTTATTCCACTTAATTTTTTGTGATTAGACTTTTTTTTTGTTTATTATGCACAATTCCCTAAAAATGTGGAAATGTACATAAACCTCAAGGTCGACTTCCATTTTTGTAACGTCCGCAACGGAACTTTAAACAAGCATAATTTTTTCAGAAACAGATAACCTTTTATTTTAAATTGAGTTTGAAAGTACTCCCAAAAAACTGCATTTTGCAAAAAAAAATATATTAAAATATACCAATGTGGACGCCAGCTGTGTCAATTTTAACAAGCAAATTTGCGTACAAATGTAACGTCCGAAACGCAGGATTAGCCCATATATAGTTAATGGGGTCGCTAATTAATAATTCAATGCGTTGCAAACTTCAGTTCAAAATTAAAGAGTATTTTAAGGGTATAATGAGGAAAGCAATCGTATAAGAGACGCTTCATCGAATTTGTAGGTTGATCTATAGCTTAAGCTAAGGTCCCACAGGCAAATAATTTGATTAAAGTTTGGTAAAAATAGGCCAAATTAGGGAACTTTTCGGACATATCTGATCAACTTATTTAAGTATGAAACAACCGTTTTTGTTTTAACTCAAGTAAAATCAGCATACATGGCTATTTAGGCAAGTTTTCATCACAATTTCGGCAAATTATTTGCCAGTGGGATCTTAGCCTTAGTCAAAGAGTTACTAAAAGTGTTTGCTGCCAAAAGACACAATGGTGTCGCACAGAGCAAAATAGGCACAAAAAGCAGAATCATATGGATGCAAAATGGAGGATTTTAGCTTGCAGCTTCTTCAACTAGTCCCCAAGATTGCCTGCTGCCTAAATACACAATCGACTTGAGCAGAGCAATAAAGGAACAAAAATTAAGAATTGAAAACATCACCTCGTTTGCACTCAATTGTTCTCTCTTTTGGCTTGCTTTTGTGAACGCAAAGACGTATGATTATTGGTGGTTCGGTTGATCCGAGTATCTTGAAGAGTTAATGCAGACAGTGCGAGAGAGTAAGTGTGTTATGCGGTTAAGACCAGGGAAGGCTAGTCCATAGCCACCGGCGGCCGAAATCACTCGTGTATTTCACACAGACACGAGCCGACCTAATGAATGTGTGAATTGGCGAGTACAGTAAGCAAGTAAATCGGCTTAAGTCTTTCGTGCTTTCAGTCCTCTCCTTTTGGTTGCACCTGGTTAACACTAGAGCAAAGCGAACAACATGATCGTATTGAGTTACCGGTGTGTGCGGTACCAAAGTGCCGGACATATACAACTTTTAGTGAATTTATAGGAGGCTTCTGATCTTGAGATACTCATTCCAAATCTCCCTCGAATTGGATCACGAACCGAAAGCCAAATCAAATAAAGATACAAAGCTTAATCTCCTCTCAATAAAGTATCTAAAGCACATTTGTGGGCAAACAAACTTTCTTGAAATTCTCACATAAATCTTAACCGACAATTGTCTAGCTCCTCTATTTGAATGTAAACTTTTGAACCATTTTTTCGCAGTGCACTTGGCTGCCCAAAAATGGCATAAACTGCCTCGCTCTGTGCCCCAACCTGCCTGCCCAAAGAGTGCGGGAGCCGTTGGCGGTGGTCGATGTTACTTTTCTGGCCATGGATGAGTGATCGACGACTGTAAAACCTCAAAAGCACAAACAAAACTATCTGCTTTGATCTGCTGGCCATTCGACGACCACTTGCATCTTTTGCCAATTGCCCATGACGGACGATCCGTTTTGGCTCTTACCTGTTGTTACATACTACACAAAATGCCTACATCTCTCTCTCTGCTCTGTGCTCTGTGCTCTGTGGTTGGGTCCGGCTTGGCAGCCCAGCTTGGCCATGGCCCTGGCCGCCGTCTTTTGTGGAATATTTGTATTTTATTGATGGCATGTTGAACAGCCTTTATGGGTTTTCGGTTTTGTGAACTCCGCCCACTTTACATGCCCAAGTGGAGCCTTTCAAATGGCCAGGCCGGCGGTGATCTGGTCTTGGCATTGTTTTGGGTTGGATTAATGCGGCTTCCGCCTCCAATTGGCGCTTGGCCGGCGAGAGAATGGTCCCATGAACATGTCAGCAAGGCATGTAATTACCCAGCGAGAGCGCCAGTCGTATATCTCTGCCTGGTTACTTTTTACTTTTTCCTGTATTTCTGCTTATTTCGGAGGCGCTACCGCCTTCATGCGAGCCCTGTTCGCAGCGGTGGGTCGACTAGATTCCAACACATGACACTGCCCTTACTGGAGCAGATCGCTGCTGCTGCTGCTTTGGCCACAGTCTGGCCTGAACGCCTGCGCGTGAAAATATTAAAGTCATATTTTTACGAGGCTCCAAAGTGCGCATTAAGTCGGCTCTTGTGGCGGCTGCTGCTGCTGCTGCTGTTTGGCTTTTGCATTTATGCATTTAGGCTTTGGCCAAGACATAAGTGGCCTAACCAACTGTCGCTAATTGGCGCTTGCCGCTGAATTATGCTCTTGCTCTAATCCATTTTTAATGATTTTCATGAGCCATCTCTGGCGAAACTAGTTTGAGTGTTGGCCAATGCTATAAGACGGAAGCCGATCAAGTACCAGTACCTGACAGGTCCTGTTGCTCTCACGCACCGCACAGCAAAGAAAAGGGTCACGAACCGCAAACGAAGGTTTCGTTCCTAAGTCTCGATATAGAACAACAGATAAAGGGCAGGACACAAACAAAGCACAATTCAAGCACACGTGACTTGGAACGTCAAGAGGATCATGAAGAGGATGATGATGATGATGAAATTGTTGGCGTTGACATGCAACAGGCGGGGAAGCGACAAATTAAATAAAGCACGAAAAAGCAAGGAAAAAACAACACAACAAAAGGGCTGCGTTGAAAAGAGAGCGAGATTCGCTGAGCTGATTGTTCAACCCAACTTGTTATCGAGGTGGAGGGGGCATGACGGTCACGGTGTGCGAACGCACGAAACGGATGCGCCGCTGACAGATCGATCCAGCCAAGTTAAAGTTGAAGGTTGGCGGCCCGGTCGTGTCTGTTAAACGCGCCTAATTATTAGTTGGCTACCAATTTCGGTGCTCAGATTGTGGATCGATGTTAACAGCATGTACTACAAGCCAGCGGACATGGAGAGGACACGATCAGGCTCAAGTTTGCTGTAATTTCTGTAAATTGATTTAATTGCCCCCATTAAATGGGCCTCGCTCCTTTGCTGTGCTGCGCTGCGCTGCGCTGCAGACACCAGATTGGCGAAAGCAATTTTCGCCTGGCATTTCCAGTTTGGCAATTGTTTGCACTGCCCCGAGGATGTGGCACACCGGCACAGCCACAGCTGTCCTGACATGCGCGCCCAGCTGTTTGATGTTGATTGGTTTGGCCACAAATCGACAGGTAGACAACTTGAAGAGTGGGCAGCCGTCGCCCCCGTCTCCATTCACCATTCTCCGCATAGTTGGCAATTTGCAACTCATTGTCAAAACTCATTAATCCGATTTGCCATTTAACTCGCGCTTGGAGTTGCCAACCCAGAGCCAAATTTAAGTGACTTGATTAGACACTCCGCCACCAAGTCACGATAAAGCCTAAGCTAAGCTTCTCCAGCTCCATGATTAAGCCGCTAGATGCATGTAATTACGGCTAATAATACACCCGGCGGCAAAGATTTGACTAAAACTGACAGTAAAACTGTCTACGTTGGCAAAACGCCCCTCCGCAGCTCTCTTGTGCAGCGACCAGCACCAGCACCAGCCACCACCTGCCCCGCAGTTGGGTGTCTAGGGATGGAGGAAACAGAGATTTATGGTATTGTTTAAATGGACAATTAGCTGTAAAAGCTTTAGTTTTACATTGAATGTGGAGCGATGTCGTAATCTCCTTTTGGTCCCTTAAGTGATGTCAAAATGATATCAAGGACATCTTTAAAGTAAAAGTTTATAAATTTTGCGGATTGATTGCACATCGTTTTCGTTAATATTGAATGGTTTATTTGGCTTAATTGATTCTGCAAAATTTTAGTCTGAAACTACTTTTAAAAGCTAAAAGCACCTTTTATTATCCGTGCCTGCTCTTAATACATATGTAAGTAGTCCTTTGTTATAGGCTAATACAGTAATTTCTAATTTCCACCTCAGTTTCCTCTTACATCAATTCTGCTCCGTACTGAGTCAAAACGGGCCTGACTTGGTGGGGTTGGTACTGAAAAATTGACTTATTTTACATGCTTTTCTTTCATATATTTCTCAAAACCATATGAAAATTTTAGTAGTTCAAAATAATCTGAAATATTTTAAATATCTTAATAGTTATACTAGGCAACAAGGTTCAGTATTTTCAAGGGTTGGATGTGCTTGATTCTAGATGGTTTTTTTGAGCTGAACACGTATCTGTTTTCGCAAATGGTCTATCACGTCTAGATTTTTTGGTAATTTGTGCTTTAGTTGCTTAAAATGCCTATTTTGAACCTTTTTAGTGGAGTTTTGTTAAAGACCTATACTTTTGTTTTGACTCTCTTTTGATATATAGTATAGTACTATATCTTAGCTTTGAAATAAATTGTCCCAAACAATTTTACGATTTTTTTAAGCGAAAATATACAAATTTCATAAAAATTACTAGCCTATTGTATTAATTTTTCAAGGCATGCCTTTGGGCAGTAGACATTTTTTTTATGACATTCAGCACATGATCAAAATGGTATACATATCGCTCACTTACTTCAATAATGGCATAACTTAAAATAATCCATTTTGAGAAAAACGAGTTTAAATTCTCAATGGGTTTATTCAGAAAAAATAATTCTTTTAGTTTCGAGTTAATCTAGTAAAATATTTTAAATTTAAAATGCTCATTAATAAAACTTTAAAATATGATGTTTTTGCTAAATACCGAAGTATGTTTGCGCAATATCGGCTGCAGGACAACTGAGATATGACGCTCTAGCAATAACATGAAAATGAACCTGTAAAAATATACTTCGACATATTTTGATCTTACGTAAGTATAAGAGATATCAATATGAAAATTTTTGCGAAAAATAGTACACAATACAGCGTATATGTATTTATGCATCATTAAGTAAAAAATCGTGTTTTTTGAGTTATGCCAGTATTGAAGTAAGTGAGCGATATGTTCGCATAAAATAAATCGTAGAACTTTTTTTTTGGCATAGTTTATTTGAAAGTCAAAGAGTACCACTCATAAAAATAGACCAAAGAATATAAATATCAAGGGGTGATTTAAAAGAAAATTTTTCGAGGGGTGGGGGATTTCAACAATCGAAACAAAGGTCATACTTTCAAGATGTGATAATTATACATGTTCTACTATAACAAATTTTCTTTTGATTTTAAAAATATTACATTTCGCCCTTAATTTCCTGCATAATATTACAATCACTTTTTTGCTCCAAATTAAATACAAGCTTTTTTATCATGAAGCTGAGAGCGATTTAGCTTTCGAAATTTTTTAAATGCGGGGAAGATTGAGTGATAGTACCAAAAGGTTGGCTCATACAATTATTTTAATTTTACACACATATAAATTTTTCAACAAATCGATTGTGGTGAATAACTCCACCGATTTCGATTACGGTTTCACAATACGGGATTCTTGTACAGTTTAAAAAAGCATTAGGCCAATTTAAATGCCTTGACCGAAAGCGAAATTTATATCGGTTTTAATCCCTGCTTTGAAGGTAAAATTGGACGAAGAAAAGAGCGCCGCAGGCAAACTTTTAGTGAGTATCCCCAAACCGATTGAACAATAAACATTGATAAACTTTGCCGGGATGTGTTGTGCAAATTTAAATATTTTGCCTTGTCACAAATTGTCGTACACGTCACCTTTTATGTACATCAATTTGTATTTTGCTATCGGTTTGCTTTATGAACTCGGAAATGCAATTGCATTTAAGTTTTGTGGTTAAGTCGCTCAAAAATTGTCTTTTTTCTTTTTTATTTGATATTTTACGAAAAGAAATCACATAATTTTAGTACAAATCCTGTATATTTTTTTCAATTCATTTACATTAGAAGCCATGGATGACCGCGGTGATTTTGTTACATAATAATTCTTAATAATTATTTATATACTACTTGAGTATGTAAACTAAACATTAACTAATTTCTCTTTAACATCTTATTCCTTAGAAAAGTATTTCACATAAAAAATTTCCTCCGGCGGCTTAAACCCTCCCCCTCGGCTACGCCACTGATATATCTTATATCTGTCATATATCTTATATCTGCCATCGGTCGGAAATTGGGTTTTAGTTAGAAAATTTTTTTGATTTTTTGCGAGCGTTCTTAAACTCTGATATTTCAAAGCATTTGCAAGGGGATAAAAACTTCGGCACAGACGAAGTTAGCTTGGGGCTCTCGTTTTTGATTTATTTTTATAAAAACGGTCTTTTGTTCCTATTATTACGATCAAAATTCACATATCGCTTAGAAAAATGCTCTCACATTTTCGATTTAATCCCAGTTCTTCCATCTGTATTCTTGAATCCAAGAAACCAAATAATTTATATCTTAGAACAAAAACAGCTTGAATAGAAACATATTGCTGAATTGTATAATCGACAAAAGGAGCATCAATGATTCCTTACCATGTTCATTTTGTTATTCCCAAAGAGCCAGTATTGATTAAAGTTTATTGGAAGTCATACCAAAGATTAACTAAAACTAAGCTCTAAGCTTCCCAATAAAATTTTAAAATTTTTCAAAGGGCATATCCAAATAAGCCTGCGAAAAGAGCCCCAGAAAATTTTGGAATATTTTGAATCAGGGATGGTAGCTATTATCTTGAGTAGTAAATATAAAATTGGACTTTCAGCCCCAAAGAGCCTTCTCTCAAATCTCTTGGCGTGTGTGCTTACAATTTTTCGGACAAGAGAAAGGGACCTGCAGTTTAACGCCGAATCCGAACGGCTAAGTTTGAGAAGCTTCATCATGGCTAGTTACAGCTTCACAGCTGGCGCCAACAGCTAGTGAAGCTGACCGGATGTGTAAAAGCTGTTTTCTAAAGTAAGAAAAAAACATTTTTATTTGATGGCCCGAGGCACATCAGGCCAACACACTAACAGCTGCGCCACACCCGCCCCTTATCTAGGAGACTATGTACTCCAAATGTCAAGTCAATAGGACTATTAAGAGCGTTCGTCTTCCAATTATTCGTTCTAGTTTTTTCTTAGTGTACCAACTTGTTTATATGAGACGAGTTTAAAAAAGTTTAATCTTTAGAAACCATTGGTCGGGATAATTATAATCTCTACAGTTTAGGCGGAATTAACTTTTGCGCGCTCATCTCCTAGTCCTTACATTAGAACAGAATAATCACATTCCATTCCAGATAGTATAAAATTGAAAAAATATGTGTCTTACAAGCTAAACCCGTCGATTAGAATGGATTCCAACCAATGCCAACAGGCCATTTGTGAATTTTAAAAATTAGTCCCGTCGTTCGGGCTTTAGTATGGTTTTCGTATTGACCGAAAAAGTAGTACCTTTTTAGCAGCGGGCTCAAAATACGTATGGTCCTTAAGCTTACATAGAGCATGCTAGCCGGGTTTCAAATAATATCTGTAGTAAGGCGTAGTTTACTATACGATGACGTAAGCCAAAATGAGTCTAAATGAGTGAATACATTAATTCTAATTCAACTGAAGTTATTAAAACCTGAGCATGAATCCACAGATTAGCTTAGAATGCGTAAAAAAAGACTCTAGAATAAAAATATTCTAATCAAAAGGTGCTACCTATGGCAGAAGAAAGAGTGTGCTATTATTTTGTCCCAGTCTCTAATCCTTAATCTTTGTCATTTAGATAACATTTAGTCAAATTGCGTATGGACCATATGTCGTCCATCCCTAGTCAAGTCCGACTTCAGTTAAAAAACACACAACTGCAACGCATTTATCTTTGGCTTGAATGCGGCACATTTTTTGTTTTTCTATTGGCTGAGAGATCTGGAGCTGTAGCCGTTGTTGTTGTTGCTGCCTTGGGTTGGTGGGCAAACGAAATGGAAATCAACGCTGGCGGCATTTATTGTGCACGATTTTGTTCGAACGATCGATCTCGATCTCCGATTGGACGGATCGGCATTTGTTTGTGCATATTTCTTGGCTTTAATAAATTTATTGTTTGCTTAATGCTGGGCGTAATTTATTGATGTGTATTTTGTTTTCTGCTTTCTTGGTCAGATTAGTGTCCAGCTTTACATCCGCCATGCTCTGCGCTCGCATACCGGGCCTGACGGCGGCGCAGCGTCAGCTGTGCAGCGAGATGCCCGACGCTCTGATTGCCCTGGGGGAGGGCCACCAGTTGGGCGCACAGGAGTGTCAGCATCAGTTTCGTGGCCATCGCTGGAACTGTTCGGGGGTGTGGCAGCGAAATGTGTTTGCCCATGTCATGCCCGCAGGTGAGTGGTGGTACAAATCGTTGGCCAATTAAGTCTTTACCCTGGACATTATTCTTTCGCTCAAGCTTCGCGTGAGGCGGCCTACACCTATGCCATAGCCAGTGCTGGGGCGGCTTATGCCGTGACCTCGGCTTGTGCCAGGGGCAACATTTCCACCTGTGGCTGCGATGTGCGACACAAGATTACGCCTGGAGGAGCCTCGGGTACAGCGGAGCCCTGGAAATGGGGTGGTTGCTCGGCAGATGTGGATTTTGGCATGAGATTTGCACGCAAATTCATGGATGCGCGTGAGTTGGAGCGTGATGCCCGCACGCTGATGAATCTGCACAACAATCGAGCCGGCCGAACGGTAAGTGTGAACTTATGATCATTGAAAGAATCGTTTTATGAAACCGCATCTCTTGAAGCTGGTAAAGAAGCTGCTGCGCACGGACTGCAAGTGCCATGGTGTCAGCGGTTCCTGTGTGATGAAAACCTGCTGGAAGAGTCTGCCGCCGTTCCGCCTGTTGGGGGACAAGCTAATGCAGAAATATCACAAAGCCAAAACTGTTCAAGCCGTCAGAGGCAAACGTGGACTGAGATTAGTATTAAGCAGGTAAGAATTGTGGAACTGAGATAACGAATTGCTGACCTCGAGTTTATCCTCCCCCCACCAACTCCAGAAAGAAGCATGCTGCTGTTGCTGCCGCCTCTACCCAGAAGCAGCCAATGGTCTGGCCCAAACGCATGGAGCTTATCTATTTAGAGACCTCACCCAACTATTGTGAACGCAGCCTGCAGACCGGCAGCCTGGGTACAGTGGGTCGTCTATGCCAACGCCAGGGACACGGACCACAGAGCTGCGATCTACTGTGCTGCGGCCGTGGACACAATACCCAGCACATAAATCGCAGCAAGCAGTGTCGCTGTCAATTCCGTTGGTGCTGCCAGGTGGAGTGCGAACAATGCGATGAGAGTTACGAGGAGTTCACTTGTAAATAGAATATTGGTTATGTCATAGGGAACAAAGCTAATTAAGTATTATGAGAAATGTATTACACCGAACACAAAATAAACAGCAAAGTAACTGCCGAAGCAAACGGAGGAGGAGTCTGTATAGAGGATAACTGGTTAGATTGGTAAAAAAAGCTTATCATATTAACAAATTAATCCTTACTTAAATCATTGTATTTGACACTAATCAAACCGCGGTTTCGGTTTAGTTTTCTTCTCAAATCTTAAATTTGGGATTCCTAAAAACCATTCTAAGTAAAGTCCTATTTCATTTGGCATCACTTAGTTACAGGGGTATGTTGGCGTGCAGAGATCAAGAAATACCAAAATAACTTTTAATACTTTTAGGGTCCCAATCACAATGTCATCGAAAAGAATAGTCGGATAGCAAAAGTGGCTGTCAGTAGGTATCCTCTTGAGAGACTACAAATGAGAAAAATAACGAATATTATGCAATAATCAGATTAAGGTGGAGAAGTACCTCCAATTCCTGAAATAGATCCTACGACTATTCATACAATCAAAAAACAAGTTAGAATGTCAGTCCAGCCCGACTCTGTACCTGGAGTAGCAGCTGAAAGCAGCGCTGCTGACCAATAGATGGCGCCACTGCTTGGGAAACAATGTTGAATGATTTTAAAAACTGACCAATGAATGACGCACCTAGTGTGCGACAGTAAACTTTCTTTTGAACATGACTTGAGTATGGTTCATCCAATCTTTGTTGTTATTTCGGCAAATCCATAGATATTTTTTTAAGGTAAATATATCTAAAACCAAAACAATATATAAAACTGTGGGAAATATAACGTTCTGACCAAATTGCGGAGGCGGCAGGGCGTGGCAAATATTGAAAATAAACTTGATCTGCAAGTATAAGAAATATATGTCCGTATATATGTCAAACTTATATCTCTTGCAGTCTCTGAGATCTGCGAGTTTATACGGACGGACAGACGGACAGGGCTGTAGACTAGGCTGTTGATGCTAATCAATAAAATATATATTTTATGGGGTCGGAAATGATTTCTTCTCCCTGTTACATACTTTTGTACAAACTTAATATACTCAGTGTACTTTTGGTACAGAATATAAAAACGACTGGCAGAGTTCTAGGTCAATCCGAATAGATATTTTTAACCGTTATGTACTTAATTTGTCAAATATGTTCTGTTCTTGAATTTACTTAAATTAAGAACGAAACATTTAATGATACTAAAATGAAAACAAAATATCTTGAATCAAGAAGAAAGCAGAATTCCAGGCTGACACTGATCTCGACGCTTAGCACATTTGTAGTCCCCAATACGTTATTCGGCTATTGATTGTTATATAATGGACAACTGCGTGGCTGTTTGAATGTGAATATGAAATACAGTGTCCGCTGACGAGAAAGATGAGGATATCTTCGAAACAGCATAGTCGTTGTACGGACATACCAATTGCTATTCCAAGTTGTTGTGAATAATCTCTGTTGATTTGTGTTGTTACATTGGTGTAACTCTCCACCGACCTCAAACCTGTCAGATATAAAAAGTTTCCAATCAAGAACTTTCGTTCTTACAGTAAGCGGAAAACTTTTAGAAAAGCGCGTTCTTAGTTCAGGTATAAAATATCTTGGATTGGATACTATATATAATATCAAGCTCAAAAGTGTATAATGGCAAATGCGAAATATTTAAGTCACTTTTCAATTGTATAAAAAAATTTAAAATAGCTGGTAGTAAAGTATAATACTAAGAATAGTGTTTCTCATATTTGGCTAAGTACACAGAAAAACGAGAGCGTAAGTTAAAGTCGGCTCTAGCCGACTTTGATATACCGTTACTCATGAAAAAACTATTTTAACAGTGTTCCCGCGTTTCTTAGTGTGACCATCCAAAAGTATGCAACATTTTTTACGGTTGTAGCGGGGAGGACCTGGTTCACTTTTGCTTATAACTTGAAAATCGTTCATCCGATCTTTATCTTTCTTCGGCAAATCGATTAATTTTGTAATTACTAACTATCTCTAGAGGTACGAGTCCTCTATCTTTAAAACTGTAGGAGATATAACTTTTTTTCCAGAATTGCGGGGGCGGGAGGGGCGTGGCCAAGAATTTGGGAAACGAACCAGTCTGCGTGCAGATAAAAGATGCATTTGTCCCATACATGTCAAACCTCTATCTCTTATAATCTCTGAGATCTAGGTGTTCATACAGACGGACGGACAGACGGACAAGGCTAATCAACTCGGCTGTTGATGCTGATCAAAGAATATATATACTTTATGTGGTCGGAAATGATTCCTTCTGCCTGTTACATACATTTGCACGACTTTAGTATACCCTTTTTACTCTACGAGTAACGGGTATAAAAAGATCACGATATTTAGTATCATACGGGTATTTTCAGTATCAAATCGGCCTTCATCTGAAAAAAAAAATATCAAAGGTGATATTGATATGAAAAATTTATATTTTTCGATATTATTAAAAGATAGGTTCTGATATTTGATCTTTTTTTCTGTGTGAGTATTCAAAACCAGTTTACTGTTTGAAAGAAATTGTAAAGTACATATTATTAAGATTTCTTGACCTAGAGGGCATAGAACCAGGGAAAACTTGCAGTTAAAAATTGGATGTTTTCTTACCGCACAAATGTTTTATAGTTGGCAGTGACGTGATGAGCACAATGGCTGGGCAAAATATTATACAGTTCTTTACGTTACGCTTGTTAAGTTTCAAAATAGCTAGAAATATATCTTTTTTTTTATACCCGTTACTCGTAGAGTAAAAAGGGTATACTAAAGTCGTGCAAATGTATGTAACAGGCAGAAGGAATCATTTCCGACCATATAAAGTATATATATTCTTGATCACCATCAACAGCCGAGTCGATTTAGCCTTGTCCGTCTGTCCGTCCGTCCGTCCGTCCGTCCGTCCGTCCGTCTGTCTGTATGAACACCTAGATCTCAGAGATGGTAAGAGATAGAGGTTTGACATGTATGGGACAAATGCTTCTTTTATCTGCACGCAGATCAAGTTTGTTTCAAATTTTGGCCACGCCCCCTCCCGCCCCCACAATTTGGGAAAAACGTTATATCTCCTACAGTTTTAAAGATAGAGGATTCGTACCTTCTAGAGATAGTTAGTAATTAGCAAAATGAATCAATTTGCCGAAGAAATGATAAAGATCGGATGAACGGTTCTCAAGTTATAAGCAAAAAACTGAACCGAGCCCGCTACCACCCTAAAAATGTTGCATACTTTTTGGATGGTCACACTTAGGAACGCGGGAACACTGTTAAAAATGTTTTTCATGAGTAACGGGTATATCGAAGTCGGTTAGAGCCGACTTTAACTTACGCTCTCGTTTTTTTAATTTCTTTGACAAGTTGATAATATTTTCGGTTAAAATGAAACATTATACACTCCCCGAAATTTATTTAAAGCCACCTAAACTTTATTGTTCAGAAAAAATATGTTTTAAAATTTTTAAAAATAAAGTTTCTTGGAAAATATTTATTAAGTAAAATATTTTTTTTTATAAAAAAAAAATATAATTTGTTTTACTGCACAGAGATCCCCGTAGATTGGATATTCAAATATCCACATTAAGATCCATTTTTATACTCTGTACCGAAAGGTACATAGAAATTATAATAAGTTTGTTTAAAAGTATGTAACAGGAGAAGGAATCATTTCTTGATCAGCATCAACAGCCGAGTCGATATAGCCATGTCCGTCTGTCCGTCCGTCTGTGCGTCTGTCCGTCGTCCGTCCGTATGAACAAACAGTCTCAGAGATGGAAAGCGATAGAGGTTTGGCATGTATAGGACAAATATTTCTTATACTTGAAGGCAGATCAAGTTTATTTTGAATTTTGCCACGCCCCTCCCGCCCCCACAATCTTGAAAAAAGTCATATCTCCACAGATTTGTAGATATATGATTCGTACCTTCTAGAGATAGTTAGTCATTAGCAATATGTATCAATTTGCCGAAGAAATGATAAAGATCGGATTAGAGGTTCTCAAGCTATGATCAAATAAGTGAATTATCCCCCGCCACCCCCTCCCACCCTCTCACAACCAACGCCGCGCAATCTTAGAGAGAGAGATAGAGAGCGAGAGGGAGTGGGAAAGAGGAGAGGAGAAACTTAGAGATGAGCGCAGCAGCAGCACTGCATA